>WYDI02023419.1:78148-90511 GCA_009867235.2 Psittacus erithacus | reverse complement strand
ACTTGCTTGTACGATTTAGGAACTAACATCTCTTTTTCCCTCTCTCTCCCCATATTAGTTAAGCACTTTGCCTTGGTTCTGTGAGCCGATTTAGTGACTTTTCACAGTTTGTGAGACTTGTTCCTTTGTAGGAGAGAATCCAGGCTGCTGAGTCCTATTCCCTGAACATTTCTGAGAATATTACTGCTGTCCTATCAAAGCACAAATGGTATGAAACTGTAGGATTCACTGTTATTCCCTATTTGGAGCATAAGAGCGCACTACACTGGCAAAGGCCAGGTTGTGAAAACAACAAAAGAAAGCAAAACAAAACCTGCCACTGAAACACCTTTAGAAAAGCCAGTCCAACTGCTAAACACTGTATGCTTTAAATAGCCTGCCCATACATCTATCTGCTTAGAAGGTGTTGGTCTAGCTCCTAAAAGGAGTCAAAAGCTGCAATCCTAAATATCGGGATGCAGACTTGATCCTTCATCTGTCCTCCAAAAGGAGACTGAATTCAGGATCAAGCAAGCTGCACATCTTCCATATCGAAGGCAATTCAACTGCACCTCTCTGCTGACAGCTGAAAAAGCTAAATTAATAAATAAACAAGACATCATTTGGGAGGTTTTTTTTGCATAGTAATTTATAGCCACATAAAAATATTATAGTGAAATATAACTTTTCTCTCACACCAGAGTGTTTGGGCTGTCTCCTCTAAATATACACTTCAAACACACTGAGAGCTTTGCGCAGTTGAAATATCATTTTATTTTGAATAATAACATTTTTCATCACAGACATGCCACCATGGCTTATTTTTAACACAGTGATGTCACCACATCAGTGAAATCACTTTGCAGGACGTCCTACTGAGCAGTAGAGGTGAACTGGCTTCAGAATAAATAGAAATTTAAACCTTCCTAACAGTATTATATGAATGCAAAATAGAGATGCTGTTTGACACCTGCAGGACAGGGACAATGCACTTTTGCGAAAGAAAATATGTGTGTATCACGGTTAAGAGAGGAAATTCTTTATTCTAGAGAATCTTATATTTCTTGTGGGTATTTGGACTATGTGTATGTGTCCGTTCTGCAGACAGCCAATGATTTAAGGATAACAATGTCATAACTCTTCTCATATTTGACTATAACATAAAAGACTCCCATGCTGATTTGAAATATGGAGCAAAGATTCCATTGGCATAACACATATTGTGCACATACAACATATGTCAGGCATTTTCATGTCAGTTTTACTAATAATTAGATTTTACTATGATGTTTCAGGCATACTCTAAACACACTGAAGAACACGGTCTTTGCCCCAAAGTAAATGCAGCTGGAAAGGCAAACAGTGAACAAATTAACTGGTAAATCTGGTTGACCCCTAGATTTTTCAGTTTTTCAACAAGTCCAAAAAATACAAATGTTTTAGGGAGATCAAAATGTCTTTTAAGGATACATTTTCACCATATCGAAAAGGAAAACAAACCCATTTCAAATCAAATTGAGAGGTTTCTTTAGCTATACACCACAGCATGCTCCAGTTGTGGTTTTGGCATATTTTAGTGGTTTGAATCTAAAAAAAAGAAATAAAAGTGGGAGGATGCCATCTTTGAAAGATGAATATTGGAATAATCTATTTCTACTTTAAAAATACATATTTGAGTTAGGGTTTAGGCCTGAATAACTGAGCCTAACTGGGACAAATTCTTCAGATGTCCTATTTTAGTTCCCTTTTCAAAAGTTCCTACTAATGCTTCTCCAAAACCTGCTATGGGTGGAAAAAATGGGGAGAACTCCAGAGCCAATTGATGAGGCTGCTCCAAGAGTCATAGTTCAATGTTATTTGTTTGGTTGGGGGCTTTTTCTTTTTCTTTTAATAAACTATCCCCAAAAGCCTATCTACCTAAAGAGTATTATCTGCTTAATTTCCTGCAGGCTTCAATGCAGAAGCAGGTCAGTTGGTTTAATTATCAGCTATGGAGACATGAAGGAACTTAAAATTCAATTGAAATATACGGCAGCTTTTTCCCCTGGATTCCTTCGCATTAACAAAAGTACCTGTTCAAAGAACAGATTGACTCAGCTGTGACTTGAAGAAAGATAAGATTCTGTGGCAGGAAAGTAATAATGCTATTATTGTCCACTGGACAGAGTATATTTGCACGGTGATTAGTGATGGCTAATACAGTGAAATGCTATACATAGAGAAACAGGCAGGAATTTACCTTCCGACTATCAATTTTCTTTGGTTTTAAAATGTAGTCCCACTCCCTCTATCTATATCACGCTGTCGATTAAGCAACAGACAGACCCAAAAATGTCTTATGAATTTTTGAGTCTTAAATCCATATGATACTATTCAGACGACGGTCTCTCCATTGCTGTGACAGAAAGGCACGCAACACTTACTCCAGTGATTGGATCCCCCGCTGGGAGTTTTTTGGCACAGGAGGGAAAAGCTTTTCCTTCTAGAACAGGCTTTTTCTGTGTCCTAGATAAAGTGTGAGGAAGGCTAAATAAGCAATAGTAGGTTGCCATGCCTTCCAAGTTCATTTCTTTCTTTTTTTTTCCTTTTTTTCTTTATAATTCTGGGAGTTAGTATTGGCAAGTCTTTATTCAGAGATAGGCATGTAGAGGGAGCATTCATAAGGAAGGAAATCCAATTAATTCTGTTAGAAATCCAATAGTCTCCCAGTGAACACAGACTTCCACCACAAATCTGCAAGTTTATAGAGCTGTTACGGCACTTGGAGCATCCGCACAGCTGAAAGATGGAGCTTAGGCTCAGTATGGATAGAGGGATATCTGTAATATCCATTGGAATCCATTGAGAACGCTTAGGAAAGCACAATATCCTTTAAATGTAACCTTGGTAATGAAAGGAAAGGGCTCCTGTTCCTAAATAAAAAACAACAAGCCCCGACAGGTCGGAATTGATACCAGCATTTGCTGCTGCCTGAAACTCCTGCCGTGCACTGAATGCTGCAAAAGTGTCTATTATTTTTAACTGTTTGGTTATTGTCCATCTTTAAGGATGCGGGAATCTTAGGAGAGACTATTAATAATAATAGTAAAAGAAAGAAAAAGTTTAGTGTTATTGCAGATCTCTAGATAAAATACCTAAGGGGCAGAGGTGAGTGAACAATGGAAGCCAAAAGGAAAAGCAGGTATCTGAGGCTTGTTTCAGAGAGAGCACCTTAGAAACCCCTGAACTGAGGGTTCTTTATATATAGCACCACATTGAGTGACAAAATGGTAGCTGTCATAATGTGCCAGTTAACATGTCCAATATGAGCCGATCGTTTAGTGTCCCCTGGGATTAGAAGACAGAAACATGACAAAGAACAAAGAACTCGGATCAATAATGCTTGGGGAAATAAGACAGAGAAGGTTATTTACTCTGCATTGATCCGTTGCTGCAGTCGCGTAAACTTGGCCTGTTTTTCTTTTGTTAACCTTTAAGCTTGAGTATACTCACAAGCAACTAGGGAGCCAACTAACAGGTGTAGATTAAGGATCGAAGGAGGTCATCGTACCTCTGTCACCACTAGGCACCCATGTAACAACATCCCTGAAGAAATTTAAACATCAATAGCTATAATAAGGGCAAATTTATCAAGCTTGGCCTACTTTTGCTGGGAGCCTGGCTGTGTCCAGTCAGTTTGCCCTTGCTAAAGCTCAATTGATTTGGACATTCTTTTACTAGAGTTGATTATCAATTGTGACACAACAAATTTGTTAGCTTCCAAGCACTGGAGTTGTTGTTGCCATTGGATCCTCTGAAGTAAAAACACCTGGCTGTGCTTAAGTTTTACTCTTGCTGAAGAACAGAAAAGGAAAGAAGGAAGGAAAGGGAAAAAAGAAGATGAAAGCAGAAAAGCTTTTTGGTGATCTCTCCATTGATGCTGGTGGCGTTAGAGTTACCTGTACTGTGAGTGGAACATCTGGATTGCTATTTTTGGAAAATTAGGAGTATGAGGAAATGTTAACTTGAAGGAAACTGTTTTGAGCAGGAAAAGTCCCAACAGCTGTAAGCTATTCATTTTTTATGTTTTATGATTTGTCACCTAAGTCATATGGAATCATTCCTGTTCCCTGTGTGGATGACAGACTTTCGAAACAAAGAGGTAATGAATACCGTATGATGGGCAGCAATATTCTTTAAGCATGACTGTTCAAAAGAAATAATCCTCCTTGCTGAACTGCACAGAACTTGTTGAATGTGAAAATTCATTCACTGATGCTCAAGAGCTGTACTTAATTAGACTAACTGAACATTTTGTGTAGAAACATGATGGGGTGGAATTTGTTTTAAATACTGACCCCGTTTTTTTCAGTTTAATAGTAAATGTTTTATGTTGTGCCAATAGTAATAGCAGTACATGAAAAATGTAATTCTGGAAATATTTATCTTAGTTAGTTTACTTCAAAACCGAAAGGATTATTTAGCATTATTACAGTAGCTTTTCTTCTTTTCTGGATCAAAGTATATGCCGCTTGTCATGCTATAGAACATTTTGACTTGGGTATCATAGAATAAGATAAAATAATATAAAAATGAAAGACCTTAGACATAAAAATTGAAACTCAGCTTTAAAAATTATGAAAAGAAAAAGTTAATATCATACAGTAGCATTCCTCAATAGGCAGTTTATCCAGAATTTGGGTGAATGAGCTGCATTTGGTTTTTTTTCCTGGTCAGCTACACACAGCCATACCCAGCACCCACTGTTACCCATTGCTAGTTTAGATAAATAAATATACTGACATGGCTTTACTCCACATTTACTACCCTGTAGTACTTTTGGTCAGTGCTGGCATGCAGGCACTGGCTGGCAAAGCTATGGCTCAGCTTCGTGTTGTGCAGTGGTTTGTAGAAAGTGACCCCTTATATTACACTTCCTATTGCAGCTTGATTTCACACAGCAGACAGGGATTTGGACTATCCTTCATCCTATTAATCTGGCAATCAGAAAACTCTGAAGTTCATTTAAGACAAGTTGCACCTTTGTTTTTCTATAATTATGTTTCTGGTTTTCTATAATTTGTTTTTCTATAATTGTTTTTCTATAGTTACGAGGCACAAACAAGGAACCTACTGACAAAGGAAATCAGATCTTACTTCTCTCTTAGAGAAGGGAATCTGTTGTTTGCATCTCTCGGCATGCAAAGATTCAGCTTGTGACCCCTGCCCCATCACCCGTAAAAGTGTCACCACACTTTTTAAGAGCATTTAAGGCATTTAAAAGCATGGGAGGGAGAAGGCAGCAGCTTTTAGGGCATCAGAAATGACAGTAATGTGCACTGGAACCATCTGCACAAGCAGAGTGCGTTGAGGCAGTTGTATTAGATCAATCTGTGCCAGAACGGAAGCCACTGACAGTTTATTTCTGTGTTGGAGAATGAGCTACAAAGTGCACAGTCCTCATTAGGATAGATGGAGAATCAGTTTGGTCCTCACCAAAACTTTCTACCAGGCAGTGCCTATTCAGAGCTCTATGTGAAATGAGTTAGGGCTCTCTTAGCCCTGCCAGTATGATAAAAACTAGGACCCTTGTTAGCAATAATCAGCATCCTTGGCTGAGGGTCTATGGATTGAGTGAGCATGGTGAATGAATTACCCTCTTTTCACTAGATGTGGTCCTTCTAGGTCAGGGCTCAGGTGAGAGGAAAAAAGTGTTATGCAGCTGCTTTGATTTACAGCTGAGGATCTGGTCTTAATGGCTCAACGGGGTTTTGAAGGCGCTTATCTGTATGAGACCTTGGGGAGTAGACTTGCCTCACAGAGTCAGAGACAGAGCCCATCTCATGGAAATGCCAAGGGGGCTGGAGCCTGCTTTTGCCCTGTCTCTCCTCCATGGATCCTCTGGATAGGGTGGGATCATAGCACAGAACCATTTTTCCCCTCCCAGGCACATTGCCGCCACATGCAATCCTCAATTTGCAGCTCTGAACCTTCCAAACCCCAAGCAATACTGAAGAGCTCTGTGCAAGATGGGTTGAAAAAAGAGGTCCTGAGGCCAAACTGGGACTAAATCATTCCCTAGGACTAAACAGGGCAAATTTGGGTCTATTTTGAGAAAATTGTGCCTTGGTGCTTGCCTCTGTGGTGGAATACTCCAAAATGAAAGTGAGTCAATGAGCAAAGCTGGAAAGGATGTGGGATCAGATATTCTTCTAGCCAAAGCACCTCATTATAAAAACAGCATGAAAAGACACTGAAAGAGAAAACAAAATGAGGATGAAAAGGTAAGGAGAGAGGGAATGTCACACAAGCAACGCTCTATATGCTGAAAGACACATGCAAAAAAGCTCCAATTCACCTTTCAAAGGCACTTAAACCCAAGTGTTAGTGTAAGCAAAATAAGCCTTCCAAACTTGGCTGTGGAGCCAAAAACCCAAAGCACATGACGGTGCATTAAGACACCACATTTCCTGGTTTCATGCTTATGCTAGCATGCCTTCCTCACCCAGAGGCCTTGTCCACCGTGACCTGTTCCCTTGTAATGGCCAGTTGGCCGCTTGGCTCCTCTCCCAGTAGCCAGCGCTCTCCAAGCGTGACATCGATCATTGCTGTAGTAAGGAAGATGGCACTTACCTGATGGGGTAGGTGGAAGCTCCCTCTCTTACCATATGCTGGGAATTGTCAGTGGCTGCTTGAAGCCAAGGCTGGCTTTGTCTCCTGCCAGGAAACAGGCCTTTTCCAGAGCCTGCCAAAAAGGAACAAAAAAAAAAAGGGAAAAAAAAGGAAGTTTTTGCATATTACGTTTCACACTGAGCAGTTTTATAGCAGGCTGGGCAGCACCGGGAATTATGGACCACAGTTTCCTTTGGTGCTGGGGACAGACGGCAGACAGTGAAATAGGAGGCACTACAATGGGTAAAAGGGAAAAGAAATAAAAGAGGAAAGACAAAAGAAAGTGTTTATATTGATTCTGTCCAGAAATACAAGATCTGCCACAGCCAAGCAGACTACTGAGTCATTAAAGCCAGCATCCTGACTCCAGAGGTGTTTCAGAGGAAGAGGAGGGGAGAAGGCATGCTGCCAACTGTTCCACGTCCTTTGGAGAGAATCACCTTCCTGATCTCAGCCCAACCACGTCCTGGCACATAGCACTTGACTGCTCAGTAACCTTTCTCAGCTCCACAGACCCCATCCCATTTCCCTTTTCAGGTTGGAAGGATCCTGGTGTTCATGAGTGTTTGCATTGATGGTGGGACCAGCCTCCTGGTCCTTTTTGGCCCTGAACTACAGACTAAAACCAGCATAGATGGCAGAGATGTTGAACTTTTATAAAGCAGACCTGAAAAGTGGATTTGCCCAGTGAAAGTTTGGAAAGTGGTCGCAGTTAGGTGACTCAGGTAAGCATGGCTGTGACATCTCACACCACAGTGTGGATTTACTTTCCTGCAGTTGCCATCACTAACACTATGATGGTCCCCAAAATATCTATCCCTCAAATGCTGAGACAATCCCCAGGCTTTAAGGAAAAAGCAGTTTTCTTAGCTTGGTCCAGAAGCTTTGATATACTACTGGCAGTGGGCAAACCTGAATCCAAGGAAGGAAGACCAGCATATCTGTAAAGCCTCTGGAGATTGAAAAAAAGAAGAGGACTGGGGACAAGAAAGGAGTAATCTCTTCCTGCGTCTGTGGCACAAACACTGTTTCAGAAGAAATGGGGTTTTGAAACAGATCCCATCCTCTTTCTAAACACCCCTTCTTTCCTTCTTTTTACTGCTTTTTCACAGGAAAGGGAGGAAAAGAAAGCCGAAAATCTGCCATCCAGAGAGTGAAGAGATCTCCTTTGAATCACAAATCACAAAAAAAAAGTGGGTTTTTTTACAGTGAGGGGGTGGAGTTGAAATGTTAGAAATCCAGGCCAAGGGATTACTTCACATTGCTCCTAAGAAATGAAACCTTCTTCTTAAAAAAAGAAGGGCCTATTTATTATTACTCAGCAGTTCTTGTTTTCTTACCCTTCTTCTGTGGAAAGCTGTTGGGGTTTTTTCTCTAATAGCGCGTTTATTACACTCACACATGCACACGCGCGCACACAAACGCAGAGCTCTCTATAAAGAGAAAATCAGGCTGGCGCTGCAAAAGTGCAGAGAAGATCTTTCGCTAAAATAACCTCAAGGTCAGTTTTGGGGGTCTTTAGGTTTCTATATTCAATCCAACCACGTTTCAATGTCTCTGCTTTGCTTGCTTAACTTACAAGAAACTTGGGCACAATTTTGCTTGTGTTGGCAGTTTTTAGGTGTGGATTCATGCAGGCTATTTACAAGATGCCAAGGGATGTCAAATCCTGAACATGTGTTTTTGTCCTACAGTCATTCTCTGACAGCAGAAGTAGTCTGCAGCTTATCAGATCCATTTGCTGATATTTAACATCTTTTTTTCCCGACAAAGGTTTGGGGTGAGATGAATTTTAATGTTTCTCTGCACTGAAGCTGACAAAAAAAAAAAAAAAGAGAAGAAATCTTTATGCATCTAAGTTAGAAAGTGGAGCTTTAAACTGTAAGGGAAGAAAAAAACCCAACTCCCTTATTTACAGCATTTTTACTTTTCCTACATAGATATGATTCCACTTGTTTTTTAAAACACACAAGGAATTATTAAACATTTTATTCAATTAAGAGGTAAAGACACATAGTCAAACATAGAACACACATTTTTAGGGAAGGCGATACATTTTAATACATATTCCTCATAAAATTGACATCACACTGAAAAGTCTGATTATAATTTTTTTTAGGGGATTATATTTAAACAAACTTTAGCAAGAGATAAAATTACATTTTCTCCCTCTTTAGCATTATTTGTATAATAATCACAGAATGAATCAAAATATTTTTTTCAAATTTAAAGATTTTGGGAAAGTTGTCAAGTAGAAATTGCATTCTCTGAGCTTTGTCATTCCCAGACAATATTAGCAAATAGTCAACTCCCCACATTAAGGGGTTTATAAAAATATATAGGTTCTCAGATGCTAGAAGAGGTGCAGTAAAAAGAGGATGGAAACTTAGACAAGCATTGAGAGATATATATATATATGAGAGGTAGGCATTTGGATAATATTTGCATATTATGAGTACACTTATGGCGAGTTTAATTTTTCAGCAAAAATTGCTAACAAAAGGGACATTTTTCATGAATCTGGGCAATACTAAGTACTTGAGCTATGTCTGATATGCAGGCGCCTTTTAAATTCGCAATGCCATATACATATGTTTTCATATCACAGTAGATTTGTCATCCCTGCTTTCTGCAGACATCATTCTATTGAGAGTTATTTTTCTCCACTAACCACCTTCATCAAGTTCTCTGTTTCAGCACAGCGTGTATGTTAAGACATGCCCATCACTGCAACCCTATGCCTAGAGGTACTGCTCAAAAGAAAAAAGTGCCCATTTTTTTTGTTCTGGCAGCAGAAAAAGTTAATCTGGAAGTTTGAACGCTTGGTGTCTTCTCCAAAATTATCCAGACTGCTTTTGTTTGCAGAAGTCAGATTGTGCAAGCTGTTGGTGTGTGGCTTGTCCTGGTAAGTTAAGGAGAACAATCTACTTGAGAGGTTTCCAATTATTCTTACTTCTGGTCACATTAGATATACAATTAGATCGGATCCCTGACAGGTTTTTGGCTTCCCCAGTTTCAGAACAAGCCTTTATTAGTCCAAGCGCATGCAGATGGAAATGATTTATTTTCTGTTAGCTGTTACATGAATTCAATTGTCAACAAAATCCTTCCCAGCTTTCAGCAAGGCTTGGAGTCAGCCTTTGCATCTGAGGTGGGGTGTCCACCTCGGCCAGATGAGTTCATTTTGGCAGAGGCAGTTTATCTGATCTTAGCTCACAGAGCTTGGAATCAGATAGTCCATACAAACCTTAGAAACTACACATTTCACAGGAAAGGGACGTATGGGCAGAGGTGACTCCTGGGATCCTTCCTGCCTGCGGTTTCCTCTTCTGCCGCTGTGCTGCCAGCTCTTCTCAATATATTGCTGTTCCACTGGGCCTTGTCCTTTACTTTGTTGGCAAATAAGGTAAATGACCCCTATTCTGGCTGCCCATATGCCACTAACATCATTGGTTTTGTTTCAGCAAACTGCATGAGGATGGTATAGACAGATGCCAAAAAAGAGGGCCCCCATAAGCCCAACAGGCCCTGCTGTGAATCACCAAAGTGCCGGGGTGAGTGGCAGCCGGCAGCTCCTTAGTTATTGAAGAGAGCAGCTGTGTCATGTTCGGTTAGTTTACATCATAATCTAAATCAACCATGAAGGATGAAGATGCATAGAAGGAAAGGGAAAAAAAAACCCCAACCAACACCACAACAATAAAGTGGAGGGATGTGTTCAAACGCACTCCCTTGCAGGCTGTGCTTGGGTTCAGTCCTAACTGAACAGCGATTGCAGGGATAGGGGTGACTCGGCTGCCAATTCCTCGCAAAGTGCCGAGTAACCTGAGAGAGAGAGGAGCTTTGTCCTCTACACACAGATGTTTGTGCTCGTATTCTTTCCCCTCTGCTTCCATGTCCTTGTCTTCCTCCTGTGGCCCCGACAATTCATTAGTTCTCACCTCAGACTGGAAGAAGGTCCAGGGAGAATAGGCAAGTTCATTACATTTTGGCACATGGAGTGTGTTAATCGTGATACATCTAAAAGTTGTTATGAAGATTAAAAACAGGACTGTGACTTTTGTCTCCAGATCAGGGGTGGCTCTGGCACAAGCTTTGGCTCAAAGAACTTGCCTGATCATGAAGAAATCATACTTGATGCTATATCAGGGGACTGGAGCACTGTATGGAGACAGACTGAGAAAGTTGGGGCTGTTCAGCCTGGAGAAGAGAAGGCTGCGTGGACACCTCATAGCAGCCTTCCAGTATCTGAAAGGGGGGCTATAAGGATGCTGGAGAGGGACTCTTCATTAGGGACTGTAGTAATAGGACAAGAGGTAACAGGTTAAAACTTTTATGGGAGAAGTTTAGATTGGCTATAAGGAAGAAGTTCTTTACTGTAAGGGTGGTGAGGCACTGGAATGGGTTGCCCAAGGCAATTTTGAATGCTTCTGGCGGGGTTCAAGGCCAGGTTGGACAGAGCCTTGGGTGACATGGTTTAGTGTGAGGTGTCCCTGTCCATGGCAGGGGGGTTGGAACTTGATGATCTTAAGGTCCTTTCCAGCCCTAACTATTCTATGAGTCTATGAGTCTATATCATACTTGGTAAAGTATGACAAAATATGAACCTAAGTTATGTCTTGTAAGCAAGGGGTTAATTTTATTTTGTTTCCTCCAGGTGAAGCTGTGGTCTGATGGAGAGAAAAAAAAAGGGCAGGGGGAAAAAGGCTATAAAAGGATGACTCTGAGCTATGTGAACCATTTTGCCTGAGGTCAGGAAGGCTGAAGTACTCTTACACCTTTCCTCTTTGTGCTTATATAGGTAGCTTAGATGTAGATATTTAGGTGCTACTGAGTATGGTTTATATGTAGCAATAGAAAACAGACTGAGAGGATTGTAGGCGTTGTTTCTCTTTTATACAATCCTATATTGTGAGGGCTAGAACTCTTTTAGCATGACATATGTGAGGTTTTAGAGGAAACTTCTGATAAGAGTAGTAGGAAAATTTGTCTAATGAGCTTTAAAATGGGCCTTAAAGAATTCAATAATGAGATATCTTAAGAAGCCTGGAAAAATGGTGAGGATACAGTGAGCAGGCTATAGCACCTAGACCTAGGTTCTTCATTTTTTTTCCTAAAAAGAGAGAACAAATTCCTTGGGAACTGCTAGGAGGAAGTCTGGTTGTTTAAAACTGCAGCACTTCCCAGCTCATTACAACTTGTGGAGAATCCCTAAGTAGACCCAGCACAGGGCTGAGGTTCTGCTGGTGGCCAGGTCACTGCAGCAGCCTTTAAAGCATAGGTAACCTCAGTGGATTTTTTCTAGTAGGAACTTGAGCTGTAAGGGATATTTTCGATGAGCTCCATCTTGTACATGATATATAATGAAGACTGAGAAGGAAGAAACAACAGCAGAAAGAGGCAATTTTGAGGAGGTGATGTCTCTGTGGCTTCAGGTGTTAAGCAAGGCTGAAGCTCTTCTCACTTGATGAAAAGAGTAATAAAGAAGTGAATGCTCAAATCAGGCATCCCCTCACAGCTGCCACTGCTGAAAATCAAATGGAGATCAGCAGCAGCTGAAGGTCTGTGTTAGCTGTCCCCCTGACCAATCTGCCAGAGACTGTGCCAGGAACCGTCAGAGAAAGGCATGAGGTTTGTCAGCTTGATTTTTAATACTGGGGGGGGGGGGGGGGACGGGGGGGACAAAATAATACATTTTCTTTCAAATTAAGCACCCATTAGAGAGGGGTTTAG
>WYDI02023419.1:0-78048 GCA_009867235.2 Psittacus erithacus | reverse complement strand
GTAGGGGAGGGTGGTGGGGGGGGGTGCGGGGGCGGAGTTGTGTTGTGTGGGCCGGGTGGGGTGTGTGGGGGGGGGGGGGGGGGGGGGGGCAGGTGGCAACTAGATAATATATGTCCTCTATAGTATGGCACAGAGTAGAAAGGTTCTTTACCTGAAGCTTGGGTATTTAACTGCAGCCTGTGTCTCTTCTGGGTGCAACATGGATAAATGCCTACAGTATGTTCCACATTAAGTGCCTTATAGGGTTTGGATGAGCTTAGATGGGTCTTTGGCCATTCAAGAAGGGTTTATAGCCTACAAAGGTTTCTCTGAGAGTTGCATGATAGAAACATCTTGCTTCTCTGAGTGCCTAAGGGAGGAAGCACGATCTATGACAGCTCCCTGGGGCTGGAGCAGCAGAAAACAGCAGTTTGCAGGCACAAGTTACAGCTTGTTTCAAAAAGCTCCTTAAAGAAAAAAAAAAGGAAATTGGGGGTTTCTGTTTCAAGTGATCCTTACTTGAGGAGACAGGAGGTTTTCCTGGTCTTTGGCATGGGAACTCTAGTGTCAGCTTTCCACAGTAGGTTTTGTAGGTCGACGGGCTGCTTGCAATGGAATGGAAAGCTGGGTTACTTCTCATCTCTTGTAAAAAGTTTTCTGATACAAAGACAAAGAATATTTAAACCAGACACCTCTCACTTTCCAAGCACAATACATACTTTCCCTTCTTTCTTCAAATGCAGTTCCTTTTGCAAATCTCTGTGGAGAACAATACAATAATCAGCTCTTAACATCTAATTATGCCCTTCCCTTTACAAAAGAAACTCATTCTTAAATAACACTTCCTGGCAGCAAAGAGCTCTGTGGCTCACTTTGAAAGAGAGGGGAAAACAATGCAACCCAACCCAAATATCTTCAGATCATTAATGTACAGGGAATTGGGTGCAGAATCCTTTCTTAGCCTCATCACTAGATGAAAATAATACTTACCCTTGAGTGCTTGGCTGTGTTCTTGCACCAAATGCCGACAATAATCTAATCAGTTAACAATTCTCATTCTGATGATCATTTTCCTGTGAATTGTTTCAAGGGCAGGAAAAAAAAAGAGAAAACATAAATAAATGAGACTCTTTTGCTGGAAAGATGAGGGCTGACCAAGATTCTGCTCTTTCGTGCTTGGCTCCTTGTAACAATTCAGATTCTTCTCCCTGCTGGGTGAAATGTCAACTTGCAGGGCAGTAAGCTAAAAAAGGCCCTTTACACTGAAATCTTACCCCTGTTTAGCCCAGAGGCATTTCATAGCATAAGCAAAGCACTTGAGGTCTGCAACTCCTGGCCTACATGGCAACTTCCCTTTGTCTGTGTTTCAGGAATAGGGTTGGGTTTTGTTTTTTAATATAAAGAATGTTTGGGTTGTTTTGTTGGCTTTTTTTTCTTCTTGTGGAGTAAATTTCAGCCCCGAAATGTATGATATGTGCTGCATTTGGTGCACTCTCCCCGAGGCAAACCAGGGGATCTGTAAGTGGTACTATTTTTCCTATCAGCCCTGGAGAGTAGTGTGGCAGCCCTGCGTGTTATTAATGGATAAAATCTGAGCAGCAGCCAACCCCAAGGTGAACCCTATGCATTTAAAACATTTCATCAGACAGCTAAGTATTTTTTTTTCCCTTCACTACAGCGGATATCTCTACTGCCACCACTCAATAGATCCCGATAGAAGAGAGCAATAGCTGGACTCACTAATGTGAAAATTGATAGTATGAGCTCTCCAATGAAATATAAACAGCTCTGTGTTTCTTAAGTGTCAATATCACGGGGCTGGGCTGAGGAGGTGGTGCGGTGGATTAACCCTAGAATTATCCAGGAGGGGGGAGAAGCTGGTAAATAGGAAATATTTGTCCAATCAGCCAGGGCTCATTTCTGAAGTGGATAAGATGGGCTGCTGTTGACTCCCAGCTGCTGTCAGCTAGAAACCCAGCTACAGTTTACAGCTCCTGTAAGGTGTAGTGTTTCTGGAGGAAGGTCAGGCTGGACTTTTTTCTCTCCTTTTACCCTCCTGTTTCGCCTTGAAAAATTGGGTAAAAGAGGGGACAAGCAATGGTGTGAGGAATCAGGCTGCAACTTTGCAGATGCCTTTGTGGATGCACAGACAGGCGTGCTGCAGTGGGAGCAGCTCCTGGCAAGCTGCAACACTGCTGTCAAAACAACGTTTATTAGAAGAGCAGCTTATTCTGGAGGGAAAAATCTGCAACATGCAGAACAAATATCCTTGCTAGAGAACTAAGACCCTGCGTGCTCACTCTCTCTTACAGAAACACTTAGCATAGCCAAAAGGTCTCTGCAAGGGAAAGCAGGTTGGTTGGCATTTGGATGTTTTCAGGGGTCAGATTAACTGAAGTGCTTCACTGTTATTGTCTCCATGTATGGATGATGGAGCGTTACTTTGCACCTTCTGCTGTGGCTAAGAAACTGAAAACAGCCAAGGCCATTCCTTTGCTGGCATCAGAGTCAACCTCCTGGTGCCCCTCTGTTTAGGTGGACATTGCTAGGTGTGGGTTACAAATAGCCCAGAGCAATGTTGTTCTTGTGACAAAGAAATGGTTTCCATGGAAACTTTTTAAAATATACCCAAGATTATGTAAGTTTATATCCAATATACCTCCGGCACATTCATACTGCTAGGTTGCAGAAACACATTTTTAAAAAGAATTTACTTCAATTTCTTTGGCGTTTGCTCTATTTGAAGAAAAACAAGTGCTTTTACATACTGCTGCTCTGTATTTAACTGAGACGATTAGTGAGCTAAGTGTGGATGGTACACAATAAACCCAGCTTTGGCTGGTCAGGGTTGGGGGGGAAGGGGGTAAAAGAATAAATCCTATAAATTGTCGCAAAGTCACCAAAAACCTCTTTGTAAATATATGTTATATAAAGTGCTTTTCATGCCCACGTGGCTGGAGACTTGGACTCCTTATCTTGAGTTTCTCTTCTTCAGCTTGTTTACTGAGTTTTCAATCTCCTTGTTGAAGGCTTAAGGACTCTTCTACTTATAAGCCAAACCTGGAACCAAAGCACACAGTGCAGGATCATGCCGAAGTTGAGGGTCCTTAATCCTGAGTGAGCAGACTGAAGATTTAGTAAACAAGCCAAAAAATGCTTAAGGTGGCTGAGCTGCCCTTTGGGAGCAGGGAAAAAAGGGGAGTATTAGCAGAAGGAAATCACTTAACTGCACAGGAATAAATATGTGAGGAGGGCACTCCCCCCAAGCACTTAAATCAGCAGGATTTTATAAGTTAGGCACCCATGGATACGGGTTTACATCTGTCCAAAGAAGCTTTCAACCAGCCCCCAGCCACTAAGAAACTTCTCGCTAAACTTAATCAGTACTACATCTTTCTCTCCCTGCACAAGAAAACCTGATCAGTCTTCAAACAGAATTCTCAGTGGTGTAACTCAGACCTTTGTTTCTATTGGAGTCCAAGTTCTAACTCTGTTCCTCTTCTAACCCCCAGGTTTCATCAGTCCTGTTTCAGTATCTGCAGGCTTCACACACATCCAAAGTTTCCCCAGTTACAACTGCAGAGCAACTATGGAGCAACAGGGACGTTAGTGCATGGAAGAGGTAAGAAAACTATACAGTATCCCAATGGGGAGGGTTTGCATCACTCAGATAATTGAGATTGGCCCAGGAAGCAGAGTCTAATAGTTGTAATCTAAAGAGATAGCATGTCACTTGGAGCTGTGCTGTGGTTGCTCCAGTTTACAGTCCGAGCTGGTCAAGTCTTTCCTGGTTTTGCTTTCTTACCATTTTCAAAATACTCTATGGTTCAAAGTTAAAGCAGTTTAAAACATAAGAGGAGAGAACAGCATCCTTGCTAGATTTATTTTTTTTGGTGTGTGTGTGATTAAGAATTTGAGTTGCCAAATAAAAATAATAAAAACAAGAAAAATCTGTATTTGGAAAACTTTAGGCTGGACTAGGGAAAATTAATTCATATCTTAAATTCAGACCTATACAAAAGTATTTACTGAGGTATATAGAACTTATAAAGCATCCCCTCCTATCAAAAAGTGTAAGATTGGTTTGAGCACAGTGAGGCTACATGATAAAAAAGTAGTTAGCAGAGGAGGATTACTTGTGGTTTTCTTACTCAGTGTTTTTATTTCAAGTTTCCATTTCCCTGTATATAGACTAGAGACCTTTAAAGCAACCTGAATTTAATGCAATACCATGACCTCAGAAGTAAGGTAAAACACAAGACAGGAAAGAGCCATGAAAAAAGTGAGACTGAGAGACTTTAACTCTCTGACCATAGAGCTGGTCAAGGAAACTCTGCAAAGTCCAAGGACTGGTTGCTTTAGGTTTGTGTGAACTTCTTGTATGGGGGAGCTTCTTTCTTTGAGAGGTCTTTTCTCTGCTGGAGGGGGCTGGAATTCTTTACTTGATGAAATGTAGAGAGTACATGTGACAATATTTCAAGTCTGGGTTTTATGCTTTATCAACAATAATTTTTTTATAGAAAGCAATTCATATTTTCTGACCACCTCTGGTGAGAGCTGAGCTTTCTGTTTGTTATTAGTGAACATGTCCAAGAGTTTTGCTGATGTGTTTATTATTAGTGCATCAAAGCTTGATTGATAAAATAAACTAATGTGGTCAACAGTTGAGCTATTTGAAGTTTTTCTGAGTGGCTGAAACAAAGCTGAAGAGAAAGCTAACTGGTGCCAGCTTTCACTTCTTGGTTGATGGAAAAAGGCCATCAGACAGCTAATGCCTGTCCACTCAGAGGGTGATACAAAGAAATCATCCTGGGCACCCAAATAGGAGCAAAGCCAGCACCATTCTGCGAGGATTGATGAATGTGGCTGAAGCCAGTGCTCCTGTGTCCTGATGGCATGTATTGCTACCTCACTTTGCCTTCTTTCCTTTCTTCCCTTTCCATGGGCTGGAGTCTTAGGCAATTATGTGGGTACCTGCCTCTGAAACTAGTATTGATTGAGAAAAACAAAGGCATTATAAAAGTTAGTTTCATATGAAGGAGGGAAAAATCAGGAAATTAAACAATAAAGGTGGAAGAAGACCTATACATAGCTCATTTAAGCTCATGACTGCCATTTCCACCTGGATAATGACTGTGAAGATATTGGCTAGATCTCAGAGGAAGAGTAGACATGTGATCAGTGAAACATTAATGAAATGAAATAGTATTTGAAGAAGCTTTAGCTGTGGGGGTTCTGCTGGCAACTTGGGAGAACACCTTGTTCTTAGTGACCATGCACTGTCACTGACGTAGTGTGTGTTTTTGACAGTTAAGTTAATTTTAGGGAAAGGCTGATCCCTTTTGGAGTTGTAAATGCACAAGTGACAATTCCTCTCTATTTTCCCACTGAGCTTTGTTTACAAGTGCAAAAATGATTCCCTCCTTGGCTTCCACCCCCAGAAAGGAAAAGAGGAGCTGATGAAGTATTTAGTCCATTGACTTGAGAGCGCTTTACAAGTTGTCACAGGTCCACAAAAGGATTAGCCAAAAGCTGATGCTTCTTCTCCAGCTAGTAGTGGCAATGCAAACCAAGCAGGCATGAGTGCCCAAGTGCCCAGAAGTTCATTAGTGTGTGATATGATTGAATAAATGTTCCAAGAAAAGGTGACATTTCTTGCCTGGCTTCTCCAAGCCCCCATACAGTGTCCTTACATCTGACAGCTTTCATCCTGTTACTAAATAGAAGAAAATAGTGCTGACATTACGGGAAGTCTGATTAATGAACTGCACCCTTTGCGCTGGGGAAGGAGTGGTTTGGGGCAGCAGAAACATCTTTTGGTTTGGTCCTGTATGAGCCCCTCTAAAAACTACGTTTAAGACGAGTATTTTAACTACTATCTATAAGGAGATGCAAGCTTCATCTGGATTTAGGAAGCATTTCAATGTAAGGAGGTCTAGTTTCATCCTTTCTGCGTCAGTGTCACCCAAGGGCTAAGAGAAGGGGTGACAGGCATGCTGTGGAAACTTTTCAGAACATCTCCCTTCCAACAAGCCTGTAAAAACGCTGAGCTGAAAGACGCAAAGCAACTCACTTGAGACTCATTTTCATTGCGCCTAAAGTTCTGAAACCCAGAGTGCAAAATCTCAGGAAGCAGCTGGGTTCGTAATTAAAGCAACTCGTTAATAGATTTAGCAGGCCAAATTTATGCTTTTCAATTAAAAACGTTATTGGGCTTGGTATCTGCTTGTGTGCATGTAGGCGCCCATGCGTGCTGGAAATAGGTGCAAGTTAGTGGTGTAATGCAGGAAGGGATTGGGTCAAACTTCTCGTCCACAACATGTGCTAATGGATTCAGAACATCTTGGTAACCAGAGTATAACAACTTCAGAGCATTTGTCAAGACAAATGCAATGTCAAGGACACTTTATGCACTCGTTTCCTAACCACAGAGTGTTTGTCCTTCTGCATGAAGGCAGTCAGGCATTTTCCTCACAATAATTTGTTCTTATTTGAAAGCTAAAATTGTTTTACAGTCAGCATGATGGGTCCAAGCTATTGACTGACTGGTGGTCACCCAGGAAGAATCTGTCCTTCAATTAGCCTTGCTTTTCTTCCTGCACTGCTGAATTTCACACTTCAGACCAGAGGACCCATTTGTTTCTCTAGAGTGGCTTTCATAGGCAGTTCACTAAAACTGGGGTGAAAGCAATTTTGTTGTTGTTGTTATTTAAATTATTTTTACAGTATGACAGTAATTCTCATTACACCAAATTTGATGAACTGATTTTATTTCCATCATTTTTACCACTGAAACAAAGATTGCATCTGTATGTTTTTGTCGCAAGAAAGAAAGAAGCCAGCCATGTGTTGCCTCAAAACATTAAGCAGCCGAGAAGTACTTTTGTTGCTACCAAAATGAGGCTAGCATCTCGTATATTTGCTTTTGAACAAGAATAAGCTAAAAACTGCTGTAATTTTGTAGAAGCTAATTTCTCTTTTCAAGTTAAATGGAGGGCTACTTCTATAGATAATTCCTGCTCCAAAAAAAACCCCCAAATTTTCAGTTTAGTGTTTTCAAAATGCTGATAAGCAGAGAAACTTTTCCTTGTGGTGAGTTGTGAGGCAATTTTAATATTTAAAAAACCTTAAAAATAAAAAAGGACAGGAGACCCTGTATGTCCCAGAGCCTGTCTGTCCTCAGCCGATCACGGGACTTTCACTGTGCCTGACCCCTGCATGGTATTTGTACGGAAATAGAAGCCCCAGTCCCACCTCCAGTCCTCTGACTACATAGATATTTGTTCATTTGTGCTATAAATGGGGAACTTGGGGTTATGGGTTCACTGCAGCAGATTCCAATGCAAAATTGGGCCCCTGTCTATATACAAACATTTGTAACAGCAAAAGACTCTGTGGGCGCTATGGCTAAATGCAGGCTGGCTGCTCCATCTGCCTAAAGATTTGCTGCAATGCTCATATTTAGTACGTCGCTTTGCAAAGTGCTTTCTGAGATATCTTGACGGCGAGCAAACAAAATTCTCCTGTATTGTATATAATGGGCAGTACGGACCTGATTTATCCTCTCTGAATAGCAGTGTGGTGAAGGTGCAGTGGTTTTGCATATTCAAGAAATGTGGCAGTCCTGGAGGTGCATTTGGGGTTGTCATGCTGGCAGCAAGAGGGGAGGTGGAATGGGGAAAAAGCTGGGTAAATTCCATGGTGCTGCATTTAAACCCAGGAAAGCTCATTTAGTCAGAGATTAAGCTTTGGAGCTAAATCTGAATGTGAGAAAGAAGAGGAAAAGCTATTGAAAACTGAGATTCTGCTGCTGACTATGGAGGCCACATGACCCTGACACATAACTTTTACTGAGTTGACTATATCTCACTTCCTTTAAGTGCCTGTCCCTCCCGCTCACTCTCAAGGACTTGGCCAATCTCCTTTTGTAAATAGAACAATGCTTTATATTTCTCTATTACTCTGGAGTGACTATATCAATAATGCAGGAAAGGCATCTGTCCAGCACAATGAGACTATTTTTCTGATTTTGGTTGACAGTTATGGTAATAGTTTGGCAAAAAATCCACTCCACCACCAATGACCACAGCTTACAGCTGGTTTTAAAAATCATAGCCACCCCTGGAAACTTATAAGATTGATTACATGGACGGAAAGAGACAGAAAGATGTGTCAAAAGCTTTTATGGCTGAAACTTTTAACTCTACCTTGCTCCCTTTTTTTTTCCACCCTGATTCTGAAAGTCAATGTGCAGTTTTGTAGTTGCCTTACATCAGTCCAGAGCATAATGAGTGGAGCAAGTAAACAGACAATTGTGTTGTGAAGGGAACTGAGGAGCTGCTCAGCACCAAAGCACTCAGAAACAAGGATGGGAACTGTAAAGGTGGGAGTGAGGTGTTTGTGTGGCTCCTCAGAAACAAGGATGGGAGCTGGGGAGGGTGGCCAGGGCTGCTTGCCTTGCCCTGTATGTGTCCTGCAAATTGTGTGTTAGCAGAGGCAGGCTCTGGGTCAGAAGGGTTCCCGTTTACAGGTGATATAGGCAGTGTATATGCATATGTATTTGCTTTTGAAACTTGAGTCTTCTTCCCCTTCACTCACGGCTTTCTCAGGCTCTTGTTGGGCAGCAAATCAGTGGATTTGACTGAGGCACCTTCAGGTTTGAAAGAAAATCCCTGAAGAAATGCATAGTTTCCTTTCATTATAAATATTGTTTATCTCACATGAATCAAAATGGTGACCTTACAGTCAAATACACACCTTAACACTACGTTAAAGGACTCATAACTACAAGTGGCCAGAGTGGAAAACACACTGTTTTGAATGTAAGTCCCCTTTATACAAAGAACAGGAATCTATGTGTCTAGCCAGCACAGGGATTTCAGATACCAAATATTCACAGTGAACTGCTCAGGGACAAATTTGCAGAACAAGAATTATCCTCAGAAATTATTCAACAGATATTTTCAGTTTGAGTAACAATGGAGGAGAGAAAATCAGAGGCTGCTTGTGGACAGGGCCATGAACAGAGGGGAAAAAAAGAGAGGAGGTCAATTCATCAAATAAATTATTCCCTATGAATTATTCACACAAGTCTAACTTAACTGTTATTCCTGCTTTCCCAGCCTCACTACAGGGGTTGACAATAGTACAGCTTTGTCAGTTCCTGGACTTTGATATTAGCAGAAATAAAATCTCAGAGTGCAGTTAGGTCTACCAGAGTTAGTCAGGAGGTGAATTTGATCCTAGAAGTTGATTTTTCTCATTGGCCCTGACATTGGCATGTTACCAGCCATCATGAACCCAGAAGATGCAGTCAAGAAGGTTAGTCAGAAAAAGCTGACAATTACAGCAACCCCCTGATATTTCTTTTCCTTCTTAGTTAAAGAGCAAAAACACTCAAAGCAGTGGTGAATACAGGTTAAGAATCCGGCCGTTCAAACTCTCAAAATTCAGGTGGGGTCATCTGTCTTATGAACTCTTCACCCAAGCCCCAATTAGTATTATATTAACCTCCTTAAATACGGGATTGCTCTGATCTTACAACACTCCAAAATGGTCTATTAGCTACCCCATTTCCTGGCTCCATCAGATGAAAATGTCTGCAGTAGGTCACCTGAAAGCATTACTCAGTTAATTCAGCAAGCTGCTGTGGGTACCCAGGATGTCTATCAAGCACAGGGAGCTTAGAGGACTTTTATTACACAATCTCATATTTTTTACATTAAGAGTGCGTGTAAACATGATCTGAGAACTTATGCACCCAGATTCTCTAAAAGAACTAAGCCTTGACATCCTGCAGAAATGGATAAAAATTAGGTGCACAGGATCATCAGTGGCCTTGGACTAAGTCCCAGGCAAACGAGATTATTAATTCTGGATGCTGTGAACACCATATTGCACCAGCATATATTCTGTGCATAATGCAGTCTACAAGCAAGAGATAAGATATTTCAATTTCTAGAGCTCCAGAGCATGCAGGGGATTTTTCTGGTGGGCTTGGGGGAAAATTTTGTTGTGGTTTCTTTAAGCCTATATGATCGTCTCCTACTGAAAGCTGCTCACACCGTTGCTTTGAAAAAGCCCTGTGGTAACTAGCCATATATTTCAGAATCTGACTTTAACTAGCTTTTGCAAATGCAAGTTAAGTTCCCAAGCCAGCAAGGCATGTTGAAAGTTTTACCTGAGGTGCCTGTTATAATTCTATGACACCACATAAAAACTAGTGCAATTTGTGGAGTCATGGCATTGCCTCCACTGAATCCCTGCTAAATCAATCCAAAGTGCCATTTCCTATCTCCTTTCCCAATCATGGCTCATTAAGCATCGTGCAGAATGTAATCTATTAGCAGCAATCTCCCTGGCTGGTGAGAAAATCAGTTATGAGTGGCTACCTTTTATAAAACAAAACAAAAAAATCAAAACAACATTATAAAGCCTGCCACTATTAAAGAGATTGAATGTGAGAGGTGTGTATTTATGCCATTGAGCTAACTTAAATGTTCATAAAGACGATGAAACTTCAGTATCCTGAGTTGTTGATTTCGAGCTTCGGGTCAGAGACAGATGACTTCATGCTGAGATTTATTACTAAGAGTCGAAGCTTTGGAGTTTGTGTCAAGGTGGGCTCATCCATCATGGGAAGAATTCTGCCATAATATTCTGCTGTCAGATCCCATATACCCTTGATCAATCTATCAGTCGGCCTGCTTAGGAAATTGTACATAAACCCAATATAATCTGATTAGACATCCAAAAGCACCAACAGTGGTTAATCATGCAGGTAAATTGTAGTATGCTAAATATGACTCCGTTCCCAGTGCATATACGTTGTGTTAGACATAGCAGGGGAAAGTCCCCAGCTAGCTGCCTGATGAATTTCTTAGTCCTCTGTGCCTGGGAATTGGTATTAGTGTTGTGTCCCTGTTAAAAATTCAAGTGCTTTTGAAATCATCCGCATTTTGTGTGTGCGCAGATAGGCACTAGAGTTTGTACTTGTAAAGTCTGGCTGTCAGTAGTTTGTTTTGTAGGTGCAAATACTGATGTTTATCAGCAGGTATGGATGATGGGCTTTTCCTAGTGAGCATGGTAATGTTATCAACATTTACTGGTATCTAGCCATGAACTTTGTGATATAAATACCTGGACTCTGATACTTCACGAGATCTTTCTGCTTTCTGTAAATGCCTGAAATCTGTACAAGCAGGGACAATCCTGTCCATTCGGTTGATCAATATATCATCCCAGATCTGAGAAATCATGAGTCGCTGCAACTCTGCGATGAGGATACAGGTGGATATTGCCCTCCCAGAACTACACAAAGCAGTCTAAGGGCTTTGTAACAGCAGCACCTTCTATAAGAAGTTAGTGGTCCTGGGTTGTTTGAGAGCGGCTTGGTCTGCACATGCACCTATTCCACTTAACTGTGTGGCTCTTAGAGAGGTGCCATTCACATGGAGGAATTGTTATAATGCAGAAGCTGGTGGTTCCCAGGTACTCCAAGCACGCTCTGTGGTGGTGACAAAAGCCAAACTTAAACAGGTGTATTTCTAAACCTTATGAGACTTTGAGTCAAAGAAATCACTGCTTCACTGGTGAACTTTGCAAAATGACTGTGAAGTCCCAAGACTCCTTCACTATGTCAGGATAGCTCCTCAGAGTAAGAAAGGCATTTAAATGTCTTCACATTGAGCATGCTTGTGAGTAGCATTGCACAGGAGTATGCACACAGTGAAAGCATGAAGTAATAACTTCCCTCTGATTTGAGTCATGTCTCCTACTTTACTTCTAATGAAAGCCTCAGATCACACAGTCCAGAGCAGATCCTTAGCCCTGTTCTGCCAATTTGAGTATCGGGTCCCTCCACGGTGTAGCTGAGATTTGGGACTGCTGGGTTGTAATGCTGAGCTCCCACAGGTTAGCAGCTGATGCTGAACTTCAGTAGGGCTGAGACATTAAAAGATGAATTTCCCAAAATGAGGCAGACCAGTGAACTGTGCTGGCAATGTAATTCCATTACTTTCAAAGGAGTTGAGTCTGTTGTAGTCAGTCAAGTGGAACCTTAAAGAAGTTGTACCTTAAAGAAAAAAAATGTTGGATTTTTATTATTGCTATTACAAATATTTCTATTGTTGTTGTTATTATTCCTTCAGTGTAAGAACACTAACATAATGAAGTATGTAGAGTTTCACAGCAAGCACAGCTCCAGAGGGAAAGAATGATAGTTGTTCTGGAGGGGTGTAAAATAAGCTTGCTCATAATTGAAAAAGTGGTTGCCAGTGATTCCCAGATAAATTGCTCTGAAATGGAGTTAGGAAAAACTTCACCTTCTCCTGCTTTGCCCATACACAGCGTCCTCTATGCCAAGTGTAATCTTGAAAGTTTCCATTAATTAAGGGTTCAAATCCAAAGAAATATCAAAGAAAAGAAGGCTAAGGCTAAGGTGAGACTTGAAGAGCTACTGAAAGGGACTAGAAGCTCACCCCAAAGCCTTTTGCTTCAAGTGTCTCTGACTTGCCTGTTTGGATAAGGAAAACTATGCAGATTGTCTAGACATGCAGAGACTGTTGGCCACATCCATCAGCTTTATCTGAATTTCCCTCTGAAAGGTGGCATAGACTCAGGTCATTGGCAGTGCTGTGATGACAGAGGACATTTCTCATCCCTTCTATTCATATCCCATACTGAATTCAGGATATGTGGAAGGTTTCATTAAAGAAGATTCAAGGAGAGTTATTCAAAGATGGCTTAAGAGAAAGTCTGCGCATGTACAGATGATGAAGAGAAGGGAGTGGTCACCACATGTGGTATTTAGGTAAGAATAAAAGGATGGTGAGAAATGCCCCAGCAGACTTCTGTGATCATTAGACAACACTTTTCCCACAGATGGATCTATGCTTGGGGTTTCCTGGGTTGTGAGATTCCCTAACCCAGCTCTTTCCATCCTACTACATACAGCACATCGTACAACCTGAGCAACAAAATCCTGAACAGCAAACAGAAAAAAAATAGAGCCAATATTTATAATATCCTGAAGCCTGTAAAACACTGAATTGTTTGAAAATCCAGCAGGAAGGTGCACTGAAGCTTAGCAGCTACATTTTGAAACAGAGGAGGGAAGGCACAAAGAGCCAGGGACATTTTCCCTGGAGCCCAGCTCTGAAATGCCAGGCTTTAATGATTTGGAAAGAAACACATTTCAGCACTACCGTGGCACAAAGCACAGCAGACATAGTCAGGAGTGTGAGCAGGTCTGTCTCCTAAATACCTAAGGGGAAGGTTGTAAGCGTTCTGACCCTCTCATGTGCCTCCCAAGGGCAAAGTGTTAACAGTGCAGTGGCCTTGTTGGGGTCGGGTGATACCGTGTATTACACCACCAAAATTGTACCAAAGCAGCTACAGGGAGGGATTAGCCAAAGGTATTTGACAGCTGCTGTTAGGTTGAACTTTACTTTTACCACTGTATGTTGAGAATGAACACCAAGTTAAGCAGTATCGTTATAGGAAACCATTACCTCAGTTCTGGGTTACTGGCCTGACAGGACCCCTTTTGTTAGAGATCACATTATGTGGACTTTTTTTTCCAATTATTCCATGAAGCCAGGGCGCTGTGGGTGCTTCTTTAACTGTCTTGCTAATTGTTTATTCCCTCTGGGGCATTTTTGTTTAAACTTCCCTGTACATCTTTAGCCAAAATAAGTACAGTACAAAGTACGTGTTTACAATGGTAACTGTTGCCTGGGCATGTGATCAATTGATTTTTTAATCATTGTTTTTACTGTAGTTGATGGTTATCTGCCTCTGGATGGTTTAAAATAGTGCAAGACCAGGCAGTCTTATGATCAAATTAATGTCAGAGAAGTGCTTGAACTCCAAGGACACTTGCAGTTGCTGGACAGATAATTCTTTAAAGGCATTTTGATTTCTTCAAGTAGGGTCCAAGCTTTAGCAGGTAAACTGATTTATTCTCAAACTGCTACCCCACCCTTGCCAGCATCAGGAAAGAACTTGAAGGTTACATTCCAGTAGAAGGATTAGGTAACTCCAAGACATGCCTTGCTTGAAAGAATTCATATATATCTTTCCTTTCCCCACCACTCAATTCTGGCTATTTGTTTGAAGGTTTCTCAAGAGACCAGTTGCCTGGAAAATATGATGGATGAACAAATAAGCTGGGTTTTGTGGTTTTGTTTTGTGTTGGTTTTGGGTTAGTTTTTTTTGGGGGAAAGCATTAAGTTTCTGTCTTCTTACAGATGCTTTTTAAACATGCGAAAAACATTTTCTCCCCAGAGTTTAATTCCCAGTGAGGAAATGGCAAAAACCAAATGATTGTGGTACATACATGGTTTGGATCTATACTACTTTGCTGTGCCATGTGAACTTTCCTTTTTGTGTTATTATGGTGCAATGAAAATAACCCTGAATAGCTCCATTGCAAGTGTGTCCAGACTTAGACACCCAAATCACCATTTATTACCTGTGCTTATGGAAAGTCAGCACTAGAGTCTTCAGTATGCGTTTCCAACACTGACTTATACTGTGCTTTGCCATTTCTTAAAAAAAAAAAACCAAACCAGAAAAATCATATTCTTCCTCATAAATTGGTGAGGATGGTGTAGAACAAAAGCAGTCTGTCCCTTTATCACAGAAAATGAAACTGATATGTGGGGAAATCATGACTGGTGTTATCAAACTAAATAGCCTACAGAGGTCAATAAAAACTACAGTGTTTCATCAGTGCTGAAGCCTGAATTTAGGATACAATAGTACAGAATTAATTACAGATAACTAACTTCAGGTGCAAATTTAGTAGCGGAAGGTGAAAGGGCCTTTGGCTTTCTAATTAGCATCAGTCACTGGATCCAGCCCTAGCTATTAAATTTAATCTAAGAGGCTCGCCCAAGATCACAAAGGCAGTAAGAGTACATCACAGCAAGAATTGGCTTCCAGTTCTTGGCCCCAGCCATTTCCCCTTCCTCCACCCCAGCCTTCCCTTTTGTACTTGTATTACTTTTGTCTGTGCAAGTGAATATCTGGCATCAGTATTTGTGCATATCTGGAGATCACTGAGCCAGTTGGGTTTTGCATTAAAAGAAAAGAAAACAAAAGAGAATGGTTAACCTTTCCCTGCCCTGACACCCCCAGTACATGTTCTTTACTGTGCTGGATTCATTTGTTTTTATTAACCAAACTCTGGATCGGTAGCACAGCTAAAGGGGAGGAGGCAGTTATCAATAGATAATCATGCTGCTGTGGATTAGAGGCACTTAGCTATGTATTGTACCTTTGCTGTCCCAAGGGTATGATTATATCCATTGGCTGCGCTTTAAATGATGTTAAAAACACACTGAAGCAACTGATATCCCTTCCAATCCCAAAACACATGCTAAAAGGGGAGATTAATCTCCTTTGGCAGCTGATCACCTACCTAGTGGTGAGCTACTTTCATTAGAAGAGGAAGGGCAGGGCTGTGTTATATATACTTGCTGCTAACTTTACAAGAATGGGAGGCATATGGCTTCACTGCCTCTGTGCTGTCCTTTGCAGCCTTGCTTATGGGTAATTTTGCCTGTTTATTGAAAAATGGAGGATGCAGGACAGAGAAACACATCAGGCAAGTATGATATGGGATAGTTAAAATCCGGTGTCCTGGCCATCTACCAGATTCTACTGCAGCCATAAAATTCCATCTCATAGTTGTGTAAGTGTGGTGAAAGGCCTTTGTCAGTGCAATAGATGCAGAAGAGAGATGCACAATCTGATGTTTTCCCTATAGGCAGGGTAGTCAGGAGCTCCTTGATCTCATCTCAGTTTCAACTCCTTCTGCGGCCTTTAGAAGGTCACTTCACCATTTTTTCTCCATCTGGAAAATGGGAATAAAAATAAATCACATGCTTATCTAACTATCTCCCGGGGTTGGTGTGAAGTTGTTCATAAAACACTTTAAACATTGAGCACGCTCTGTAGGGTTTGCCTTTATTATGAACTTCGTAAGTGTGTCCCAGATGAACCACTGCTGATGGGAGGATATTACTCCCACAAATTTTTCTGCTGTGGAACCTGGCAATGTAAGGGGACAAGAAAGCAAGTGATGAAAATATGGGGGGAAAACAAGGTTTATGAATATGTTCAGAATAATTCCAGATCATTTAGTTTGCACGTCTGCCTGACTCATCTCAGTCAGCTTCCTTTCATGCTCTCATTACATACCAGGACAACCAGTCTCTTCTCCATTTACTTCACTTGTAGATCCTTGTCTCCAAAGCCTGTACTGGTATGTTTCCAGTGACAACAGCTCCCCAGGCCATCTAGCAGCCCTGTAACACTCTCTACAATACAAGATACTGCATATCCCCCAGTAATGATTGCCTTTGCACTAGATACCTCTAACTCCAGGCATTTCTAATGCTAAAATGAAGCAACAGTCACAATGTTCTAAACACAGCTGTTCTGGTTGCATAGTTTTTGTGCTCTTCTTCCACCTCTTGATAATTAGCTGCCTCACAAGTTTAACTTTTGCATGGTGTTGCCTTGTGTTGACAATATGAAGCCTACGTTCACCAAAGCCAAGTAGTTTTCATGTTCATTTGTCCTATGAGAAGTACTTGAACAGGAGTTGAACATTGGCTGCCTTTACTCAGCTTCTTCTATGTATTTTGTATCTTCAAACACTGAAATTTAACTTTTTTCCCTTTTAATTCAAGCATAGAACTTGGGCCTAAGGATATTACTCCCTGAAGGAAATAATCAATATCAGGCTTTAGTTTTGTGGGGGCTTTTTTATTCTTGTTGGTTTTCACCCATCTACCCCCCTTTTCACTTTCATTGGAGAGACCAAACCTTTTAATACCCAGAATCCTTCTGACCCATCACTAATTGTTCCTATTTTTTAGGCGATCTTGGCAGGTCTGGTGACATTATAGAAAAAGTCCTCCCTAAAAAGCACTGCCAATTTCAGTTTTAATTCCATTGGTAAACAACTTTGACTGTGTTGGGAAAATTCCATTAATCATTCATGTTCTGTGAAGAATGATACACAAAGGAGCTGTCAAAATCAAGCAGCTACTCTCCATTTGTTTGGTAATTAAGAAACTCCAGGCCATTCGGATGGTGCAGGGATGCAAATTCCAAGCCCAGCTAGAAACACTTCAAATGAAACGATAGGGAATCACCTGCACTTAAACTGTAGAGGCCAGACTTTAAAGCCCCCTTTCCATTTCTGTACTATCAGTGGGTGTATTTAAGGTCACTTGCACATCTAAATGCCCCACCAGCTATTTTGATATCTAAATGATGTCAGCTGTCCTTACAACTATTTGTGGGAATACACAATAATGTGGAAGGTCTTGAGCAAAAAATATGATTAAAAAAAAAAAATGGAATTAAAAAGTTGGTAAAACTTGGGATTTGTTCCTGGAATTTTTCTTAAGTTAGCCCGATTTTCCTAGGTCCAGCCATCCCTTCTTTCCCTACAGTTTGAGCACTGCCTTTCCTATCATGTAACATCTGCTCCTTGGTAGCCTTACTGATTTCAGTGCACTACTTCTGGAGTAATGCACTACGAAAAAAGGGGCAGAGAATCTACCTGTCGGATATTAGATGTGTTTGGCTTTTGAAGTATAGTTAAAAGACTATTTCTTTCACAGTGTTTCTAAACATTTGGTGTAAAGCCATTCACTTGGGTTTTAACTAAGGCAGGAGTTACATGTTAAAGATATCTCAGAAATATGTTAGACTGGTCTTCAGAAGTATCTGCAACTAATCTCTACCTTGTTTGAACCAAAAGATTTTGGAAAGCAAGGCAGATTCTACCAGGTTACTCCTGAAGATAGCCGCAATGCTCCTTGGTGAATTGTTGGTGATGATCCAACCTATATCCACATGGGAGCCCACTCCAAGAAAGAGATACAATGAATAAGACTTTAATGCGCTGGGTCTCACTTACTGATGGCTGTTTAGCCACTCTTCATTTATACTGGAGCTTTTTCCTGATAAAGCTATGCTTAGCATGGCCTAAGAATGGCAGGGCAGAGAGTTAATAATGTATGGCAGCAGACTAGCAGTTCAAACACAGATTTGCTCCCTAAAGTGCTTCTATGTAGACTAAAATGGTAAACATGGACTGCTGAATTTAGCCAACAATGTTCAGAAAGAAATGGGCTGAACGATGATCAATCGATTAGTGGATTTAATCACAGACCTTCTCTTCTTATCAAGCTAGAACTATAGGTTTACTAATAAAGACATTGTTAAATCTTCATATTATAGAAAATTACTTCTAGTTTTACTGCTTTAAACCAGGTAATACTTGGTTTTCTATATAATAGATATATGCAATATTTTATCATATATATTTTTTAATTATAGAAATAGTCTATTACAGATGTAAAAGTATTCTGCATTGCCTAGTGTCTAACTGCTATCTAGATGTCTACCTGGAAGCTGCAAATCAGGCAATTAAATGCTGTGAAACCCATGCACTTTGATGGTACAAGCTCAACTGAGGCCCTTCAGAAGAAATCTATGCCTTCGGGGTTAGTAGTACTTCATGCTGCCGACTTGGCTGCCTGAAGCTGAGGGTGATGTATTATTTAAGAGATTATTATCAGATCAGTAATGACGATCAGTAATTCACTGGTGGTGCTTGATTCTGGGCAGGTGTTCTCGAATCAAAGATGTTCAGGGAGATGTGTGCAATGGCCTGATTTTTATGCCGAGGTCAGTTTGCCTTGCAGACTTTCCAAGCAGTTTCACCAGGCTGACATGGTGGCTGTGATGGGAATCGCCTAGGAATTGCTGTGGGACCATCACCCTCCTGCCCTGATGCTCTTCTCTCTCCACTCCATCTAAATGTCACCTAGACAGTTTCCAGCCAGGGGGAAAGTCTTCTCCAAGGTGGGATTAAAACCTAGAAAAACCTGCAGGTTTTTTTTAAGAGAAAGATGTAATAACCCCACTCATTTGTTGCAAGCAGTACCAGAAACACGACCCCTTTCTGACACTTAAATGTGACCTTTCCTTAAAACCACAATGTACTCTCTTGCTTACACGGTACTGGCTTTGACGTTTTTAACCCATTTATGTTGGATCGGTGCAGTTGAAGAGAGTCCAATGACATAACAATACTTTAAGAGATTTTGACTCTTTTTTTTGTTCCTCTAAAATCTGAGCCTCACCTCTGTTTTCTAAGGTCCTCATAAGCACTCCTTTGGCTCTGTCAACAAAGACTGTAAAAATTTTGGAACAATGCATGGTCATTAGGGCTCGTCAGCCAAGTGGGTGTTTCTTCTGTCTTATCCTAATATTGATTTCCTAGAAGATCATTCTGAAACCATGAATTGCATTTTTAGGTGTGGGAAAAGATAGCAAGCTGATTAGTTCTTAATCTAAATTAAAAAATCAATCAATCAGCATGTGCTTCCATTAAAGGACCTTATTTATTTAGGATTAATTAGGGTGGTGGTTTCCAATTACACATCATGCCTGCAAACAGGTTAAAAATCTGCTTCCGACCTGCTACCGGGGAACTGTAGCATGTTACCACAGGTCAGCTGAGCTGCAGTGATTTCCTGCAAGTGCATACTTCTGCCTGGGGCATATGCAAAATATTTCACTTCACTTTTCCCTCTTTCATGGCAACCTGAGCTATACCATGTAAACTAGCATTTGCCTTCACATAAAAGCATGCCAAGGGATGGTTACTGCAGCTTAGCTGACTCATAGTAACTTGTTGAACTGTTGTGATTTAATCATCCCTACTGCTTTTTAATGAAAGCTGAGGTTTTTTTTATGCTCCTCATTCTCTGAAGCTGCTACTTTGAATAAAACTGCCATCCATCATGAAACCAGTGACACAACCACAAAAGTGGGCAAAACTGCTCTCGTGCACACTCTCATAGCTAATGGAAAGCATTTAATAAATTCCTTAATATCAGATGGTTTTAATCTACATGACTGGTAATTGAGATCCCTACTTGGCATACATTCATCCTGCACCTCATCTCTCTCTCCTATGTATATCACATCGTATCTTAATTAGAAAAGTGAGTAGGTCTGCCTTGAAATAGGCTAGAAAAATGCCTTTTGAGGAAAAAAGCAAAGTCCTGTTTCATACGCCATTTCTTTTGACTGCAGAGGAAAGATCAGGAGTTACAGCACGTACATCATAGCCATGAATTTTTCTACTTGGTGGTACTGGATGTTCACTCAAGAAAGAATGATCAGCCTTTTAATACTTGACTAGCAACTTGTTGAAATGACTGAGGAGCCGAGGTTTTGTTTTACTCCAGCAAGTCTGGAGTTGCATTTGGAGTATGAGTCAGGCGAGCTGTCCAAAGAGGGAATCAGATGAAATCAGACATGGGTTTACAGCCTGAGACCTAAACCTGGGAAGCTACAGGCCCGCAAGGGGATCTCAGCATGGCAACACGGCAAAAATAAAACATTCCAACCCAAAACCTCTTCTTCCTTCTGAACAAGTCTTCAGCACTTTTCCTTCTCAAGACAAATCTTGCCTCTTCTTGACTACAGCCTTACAGAAAAGGGGTAGCCTTCATTAAAAACATGCTATGCATCCACAGATTTAGGATCTGCTTTTCAGGAGCAACTTGAGTCAGAATATTTGCCAACCTTTAAGACAGAATGGTTAAAACTGATTAGACTCTGTGTACTTCCATACACCCAAATATATGGAAGTGCAAATGCTAACAGTCAGTTTAGGACCTTGAATGGCAACCAGAATTTCAACATGAATAAAGGTGAAGGAAAGAATTGGTCAGACTGAGTAAGGATTAGTGAATCTGTCCTTAAAAGACAGCTGTGACCTTAAGTAGGTGTCCTCAAGGAGGGTAATCTGGGAGGGAATCACTGTCTAGCTCTGGCTCCTCTGTCTTGGCTCACAGCAGCAGAACCTGGATGGTCTCAGTACAGTCAAGGGATTTCCAGGAATTGCTCTACAGAGTGCCAACATAAAGACTTCTGCATCACCTAAGTTCTATACAGACAGCATTGTATTCTATATTCTGTATTCTATACAGACAGGTTGTAAATAGCCTTGTGCTGGCATTGCTCACAGCAGTGGATTTCATTTCATGAAGGCAAAGCGATCCCTTAAAGCTGCATAGCTGTTAGCAGGTACAATAATCTCATTCAGAGTACTCCTCCCTTGATCTCACTTCCACCACTCCTGCCTTTCCTTAGGCATGCAGAAAAAGCCTGTGATTTTTTAATTCTTTTATTATTTTTTTTAATGCCCTGTTTTCAGTAGGGCACCTTAAAGGTCAAGTAAGACATTTGATATATTTTAACACAGGCAGCTTTAGAGATGAACAGATTTGACATATTTAAATAAAACATCCTAATAGTATGTTCTGGCCTTGAAGGCCTCAGGCAGCATACATTGTATTTGTTAGACACTATGGCTTAATTACTCTCATAAATGAATTATACCCATTTCAATTTAAAACCATAAGTGTTGCATTTGAACTAGGGTCAAATTAAACTTTCTGTCAATTATGCAGATTAGTTAAGCAATTATGTAAATTGTTAATAAATTCTTAAATGGAGGGAATTTTTTTTCCTTGCAAAAATATGTATTTTATGCGTTACCGAGCTTAAACACTTTTAAAGGATGAAAATACAGAAGGAAACCAAGAAATAGTGTGGCTTTAAATAGCTGTCTTGGGATTTGCTGCACTATCTCTACCTTGCACACTGGTGGATAAGGGTCATCTGCTCTCCAGCTGAATCAGAAGAAGGGCCATGGAGTTAATGCTAGGTGATGGCTTTTCTTTCTCCAGTGGTATGAGAAGTGCCACTGGGCTTAGGGCAGGGTGCTGTGGTGATGACAGTCAGTACTGTCACAAGGATGTCAGGGTAAGCTCTCCCTCTGTCCCATGCTATGTAATGCATTTCCATAGATAGAAAGCTTTTGGAAGTAGTGACTATGTTTTCCTTGTAATTTCCTTTTGCTTTACTGTTTGAGGTCTGTCTTCTTCAGTGAGTAAGAAGCACAGCTTTGCTATTGATTTATGTTGGTTAAAGTCAAGAGCAATGAAAATAACAGTAAGTAATAATCAAAACCCTTGCCTTCTCTAGACTTGTCTTTCCTTCCATACTCTGACCCCTGAGAGCAAAATCCTGACCTTGCTTCCATGAGGAAGAGGGTGGAATTACACAGTTATGACCAAGGAACAATCCTGCAGAATTTAGGCCACTGCTTTCTGGATGTGTTTTGATGCAATTACGCTGCATTTAGTTCAGTGCAAGAATGACTGAAATTTCCAGGGTCCAATTTTAGTCCTGTTATTACAAGGCTCAACTCTCCCAAGACCTGCTAGTCTCTCCCATCCACCAGTTTTATGCTAGTGTAACTCTATTGACTTAATTAGAATTACTCCCTGCAATGAGGAGAGAATCAGGTCCATTAACTTCAATGGGAACTTTCATTAGGACTCAGTTCAGTCTCCAGGGACTTCTAAATGAATTAAAGCCACCATTTTGTGCCCCTATAGAATCCCAGAAAGGGGCAAGTTACATTTCTGTGTCACCTCCGCCCATTTTAACACTGACTTGCAGGTTGTTGTTATTGAATCCTGCTGATCTGTGTTGCTCCCAGCCCAATTTTTGCTTGTCAGAAAACCACCAAGGTTTCCAAGTTCCTTCAAAGACATGTATGTGATTTATATGGGTCTGGCACTCTACTCACAGCTAGTCTTGTTTCTGCCGTGATGCAAGTTGTTCCAGTGCCGGGTGGGGTAAGAACTGGAAATCCCACCAGAAAAAAACAGGAAAGCAGACCAGTGGTTGGGTCTAGGAGTTCAGGAGCTTTTGCAGCTCAGCTTTGGCAAGGGCGGTGTTCAAACTCAGAACTTGGGCGTTCCCAACTTGGCCTGTGACTAATTGAAATCCTAATAAAGAAAAGGCCTCTGCCCTCAATCCTCCGGGCCACTTACCTTGAGCAAATTAACATTTTAACATCAGTTATAAAATGTGCTACATCTCTGGGAGGTGGGTGGAGTGGGGCATGAGGGAGGGGGAAGCATCTAATACCATGAAATATGCATATCAAAGCCTAAAAAGAAATGAGAAAAATTTCAATGAATGCTAAATTATGGATCTACAGAGGGCTGTCTGTTAAAATCTACACGGTGGTATCTTTAAACTCCAGAGTATTAACCAAAGGCATGGGGGGCAAACATACCTGGCAACCCTTTACTTTTTATTCTTTGTGACACAGAGAAAATACTTTATAAAATATTAGATGAAAGGGCCCTTTCAAAGCTACTTTGCTTTTATGGTGCCTTTCTCTAGAGCTGTTCTGCATACTTAAAAGTCAGAGCCACCTTGAGTGGATTACATTAGGGGTTTTTTTTAAAGTGCATTATAGCTTTTTTTTGCAGCAGCCGACGTAACAGCCACCCGACCTGCGTTCCCAATGTCTTGTTGCCATCATGATAAGCATTTACTGTGATAGGAAGGCAAAGAGAATCAACCTTTTTAAACACACACAAAACCTTCACTGCTTTGTTGAAGCGAGCGGCAGCCCCAGCTCACAGGGATACACAGGGCTGTAGACAGAAAGCTATTTAGAGCATTGAAAACAGGCTTATTACCCTGCTATTTTTTTGTGCACAGGATTTCCCCCCCCCCCCCCTTTCTCTCTCTCCCTCTCTCTCCCTTTTTTTTCTGTGACATTAGAGAGTCCGAAGTGACATACATTTTTTATAGCTTCATAAAGTCGTCTCCTGACCGGGTCACCCTTCTCATAACTAGGGAGCAGAACGCTTGAAAAAAGCCATTCATCAACGTGAAAGGAGCCGCTGTCTACTGGCTCCAATATGCACACAGTCTGGCAAGATTCAGCTCAGTGCAAATGCTAAGTTACTCCTTTGCTAATGCCAAATGACCCGCTCACTTCTATTAGCACACAGAAGGGGACAAGAAGGGCATGGCTGCTGTCCGTGTCTGCATAAATGCCTCTCAAGATGCAGACCGGGATCAACACTTCTTGCTAAATCTACTGAACACATAAAAAAATTAGTTTCATATTTATACTAATTAAATATTCAATTAAACAAAGATAAAATTATGGGAAGAAAATTTGTTCTTGCCTAATGGGCTATGTCCCGTTTATTACTTTTCCACACATATACCATTAAAACCTCTGCAAAGGGATGCAGGATTGTTACTCCCGGTTTATGTCTTCCCCTTGCTCCCCCCACAGCTCTTTGTTCTGATCCGAGCCCATAGGACTGCATAGGTAAAATCAGACAGAAGGACAAACAGACTTCCCTTCCTGCTGCAGGAAAGCTCTCCAGTTAAAGATTGTTCTGTGAAATACAGACATTTGCAAAGGGCTTGCATGCGGGAATATACCAATACGCAGGGAATAGGGAATGATTATCCCAGATAAGGCCTCTTTTTGCTATTAATGATGACCAAGACCAGATGCCTTCAAGGAACACCCTGGAGACCCTCTAGTGGGCAACTCTGGGATGACCTGCCAAGAGAAGAAGTTTCTTCCTGACCCTAAATAATTAGGGTTTAGATTTCTGCCAGGAAGCCTGAGGGTTTACCCCAATCCCTTGGAAAAAAAAGTATATTAGAGATGCTTAAAATTAACAGTCATTTTTGTCATTATCAAAATAAATGTCAAACGGCTCTTTCAATCTCGCTATGGATTCCAAAGAGACTTTGTGGCAATGAATCTCATAGGTTAATAAGCCACTGGTTTAAAACCCATTGAAAGCAACACCAAGGAAACTGTTTACTTTCTCAAATTTAAATTCACCTCTTTGTTCTTGTGTTATAGGAAGAGTGATAAATCATTTCTTGATTTATCTTCTCTATGTTGTAAAGTTGTAAAACTCACTCATTTTCTCTCCGGCTCATCTTCTCCCAATGCTAAAGGGTCCTCATGATTTTTGTCTGTGATATGAAGAAAGCATTTCACTACTTTCACTACCTTTTCACTACCTCTTTGCTTTTGTAACACTTCTATGAACTCCTGTATCTACTTTGTATACACTTTGCAGAGAAAGTGATCACAAACTGCTTACACAATGAAGTGGTATCACTTAGCAAGCTCGTTACAAATCTTGCTTTATTTTGTCTTCTGCTTTCACTGTTGCTATACATTTAACCGTGTGTTTATTTAGCTTTCCCTAATGCCCAAAGCATTTGCATCTTCTCCATTTTTTTTCCCCTGAAAGTTTATAAATACCAGGGAACCTCTGGAAACTGTGTCCATGTAACCAGAGCTGAGCGCTTATATGGGATTTCCCTTTTAACGAACCTGAAGTTTTACAACAGCTGCAGGCTTGTTTTGCTTTTGAAAGCAGAATGCTTTTGCAGGATGAATGCAATGAAGCTCTTTACCTAGGGAAACCTGAGTTCACCATAAAATTTCATTTGTAGGAGTAGTTTGTTGAGTACTTTTCTCATTATTAGCCAGAACTAATTGTCTTCATCTTTCTCCTGGACAGGGTAGGGACTGTTACAATAACGTTTATCAGAAAACAGTCTTCTCAGAACAGATTGGGAGTGTACTGGCAGCAAGGCGGTCCAGAAGAAAATTAAAGTGCATTGTTAGCACTTCCTGGATAATGTGCTTTCCAGAACCCACCTAAGCAGATCTCAGATATTGAGTGGAGGAAGAAGGCTAGTCAAAAGAAACTCAAAAGCTTTTATTTTGAGGCAATCATCATGGTGTTTCATGTGGGCCTTACAGGAATTGTCAGTCAGAAGCAGCATCCCAAACTGAATGGATGCACATAGTGTTGCAGTAAGTCTATGCTATGAGCTTCAGAAATGCAGCTGAAGAAAAAAAACAAATCAAGCTTTCATCTTCCCAAGCTTTGGGTCAAAAGTTCCAATGGAAAATTTTGAAGGCCTTATTAACCCTTCTTCTTTTGTTGTTGCTGTTTAGGAACCTTCTCTAATGAATAGTCCTTCTTTCTTTCAAAAGCAGTTTTCCAGTTAGATACATAAAGGTCAAAGAAAGGCGAAAAATGTGGGGGAAGTTCAAGTATCGAGTAAGTGGCTAAACCCAAACTGATGACCCCATTCCTTAATGCACATAAGGTTCAGCCTGCTTTAAACTGCCTGTGCAGGAAATAGAGAATAACACATATAAAGATACTTGGGTGTCAAGGCAGTCAGGCTGTAATTGCCAATTATAAAAGGAGATGGTGAGGCTGCAATATTGATTGAGTTTTTGGAAGAGAAACTAAAGTAAACATAGTACATTCTGCAAGCATCACATCTTCATTGTGCCAAGTTAGATAAAACAGGGCCAGAGAATTTGTGCTATAGAAGAAGTTTGTCAAATGCTCCCTTTGACAACTGAGTCTTTCCCAAAATGGTCTTTGGAGGGTTTGCTTCTTTTCCATACCATTTGCCATGAAGTAACAATCTCACAAAGATAAAACAAAGAAAGCAACCCCAAAAAGTCCCAATTGGTGTTAAAACAGATTCTCTATAACATTCCAAACAGTTTCCAACTGTTTCAGATTCAATGTATTTCCAAGTATATGTAGAATTTAAAGCACATAAACAATTGGACAGTACGAATGGATGGAGTTTAAGCATCCCTCATTGCTTTTCTGCCATCATCCTAGTGAATGCAGTATGACACTGAAACTATGAAGATGGACACTACTAGGCTTTAGGAAAGGTCAAATGTCTGCTTGGATCAGCTAGGTTTAAAATTCACCTGCAGGCTGCCTATGCCATTCTTGTGTTTCTCCATCCTATACCAGTTCCAAATGTCTCCTCGTCTTTTTCTGAGCATATTAAAATCACAGCAGAAATCAGCAGGCAACGGAGGCTCTCAGTCCCTCAATCTAATCTTAAAATACAAGCAATAAAGAAGAGTTATTTGTGAAGCAGAAGGGAATTTGGGGTTTCTTGTTCATTGCCGAGGATATCTTCAGAAGTTTCAAAAAGCCAGTTTCCAAAAGCAATGAAAATGCAGCTCCTTTTCTAGTCCTTGTGTTTTCTTTGCTAGATTTTTTTTTGAGGATGTGTTTTCTTGTAAGATTTGCTAACCAGTCTAGTTACAGCCAGTTTCATACTCACAATTTCCTTTGGTTTCACTGTGACTTCCATATGAATTTGCGGGCAGAACTGGATGGCTGAGTAATTTATAGAGGAGGTCAATACTAGATTTGTGTGAATAATTGATTTTTCAGCTTGTTTGTGATTTTTTTTAAAATAGACTGTTTAGAATCCAGCTGAAAAAGAGCCTTTGTTAATGTCCTGAATGCCTCAGTGAGCCGAAGAAAAAAACAATCCACACTGAAATAGTGAAATATTTTATTCTTGGGAAGTCTTAATTTTAATCAACTTAAAGAGTATTGAGAGCTGAGAGATTCAAGTTGAAAAAGAAAATTAACAAAACATTTGAGCTTTTCTTAGACTTCTTCAAAAGAAACAATTTGGTCAGTTTGACGTTTCCTTCTCTTTGCTCTTTAACCAAAAAGGCGTTTTGAAAGAAGCTTTTACAACCAAAATATTTGTCTAGTTTTAACTATTGCTGAAAATGGCTGCCAAGCGTGAAGAAATTGAGTTTTGTCTTTTCTGTAATTTCTATTGTTCTTAAAGTCTTTGGTTTTGTCTATCAGACCTTGAGCTTTTAACTTGAATGTCAAAATATATTTTGTGTGATATTTTTTGAATGTTAAAGTCAGCTGAAAGAAAACATTGTTTGGGTTCTGAGCACCCTCAGATACACTAAGGGGGACTATTTTTGTTCGTTTTAATACACTCATAGTTCTTTAAGATTAGCTGAAACAAGCAAAGAAAAAACCTTGCAAGTAGAGAAAGAAGTAGCATTATTCGCAAATAACCCTTTTTCTCCCATTCTGCAGTCTATTCTCCTTTCAGAGTACACTGAAATATGCCCATTACCTTCAGGTTTCTATCCGCCATGTCCCACCTAGGTTGTGATATTGCCACCTCCAGCCTCAATATAGTTTTTCAGCCATGCTTTCACAATATCTCTCGTGTCTTTCAAGCATACGTACCGCATCCTTCTATTTCTTTCAACAGCTTTGCCCCAATCTCTCATTTCCATTCTTTTGCAGCCTGCTACTTTTCTCTCATTCCCTGACACATTGTCCTATGTTTTGCCTCCCTATCACATCTTGCTGTTGGATCACTTCATGCTGTATCCCATTTGCATACTGAATACCAGCAGAGACAAGGTACCAATGTCGTGGGACATGACCCGCAACATTTAGATTGAGACGCACATTTTTGGATCACTCACCCTAATCCCAATTGAGATGAAATGCATCTGAGCCACAACTTTGGCAGATGGCTCACAAATCAGGTGTTTGCAAAATCCCCCCCCAAAAGTGGGAAGCATTTCTGTATGCTTTGTGAGCTCCAACACTCCCTTGATGACAAAGAGCCTGGTCCTCTCCTTGGGCACCCAGGTGGGGTTTAATTTTCAGGATATTTCCCAAAAAACAGCCTATCTAAACCAGTTTGAATTCCTTGGGAAAGGATTTTAGAGGGCCTTTGGGGAAGTGTATTTTTGTCGGGATTTTTTGCCCTTTTTTTTTTCTCTTTTTCCTATTTAATTTTTGGAGCTCACCAAAACCTCTTGCTCAGTCTCCTGCAGATAATTAACTTGAATGCCACTTCCATCCGTTGTGCTAATGTGAAATCAGACAACGTCAGGCATTGGTCGAATGGCTTTTGAAATGAGATTGCTTACTTTGTAGGTGTGCAGAGGGGATTTAGGTTTTTCTTTTCTCAGGACTTGGGGAGCTGCTGGGGAGATTGCTTCAGATATCTTTTCACTTGCTTTTATTAACTGCATTGCACAGAATTTGCATCAAGTCAAGAGTGATACACAAATAGCCGTGAGGGAAAAAAAAATCCCATTTGTTCCCTTCACGCAAGGCAAAAAACAGTAAGAGGGTTACAAAGGGTAGTTATGAATCATTTAGAAACTCTTGTTTTGCAACTGTCTTTTAACAGTTGCTTGTCCCCCGACGGTTGCTACCTGCCCTCTTCCTGGTGGTATATGTATCAGGCAGAGATGTGTTAATCAGCTTTATGAAGTTTGACCATAGCAAACCTCCTGCCTGTACTCAATCAGTGTTTGGCCTGATGGTGCAATTCTCCTCTTTGCTGTTCCACTGGTTGAATTCATTGTTCGAATATCCTTGGTGGAGTCACCCGGGAAGGGATTCTGCACGAGGTCAGGATGCCTCTGGTTCATCCTTGTTGTAAAGTTTGAATGAAGCTCAGCTGAATGACGCTTCTTAAATAAAGTGGCTGTTATTTCTTTTTCTGATTTGCCTCCAGATTCTGGGGAACAAGAGGCTTAAGTTTTGCCCAGTGTTGTAAGTCGGGAGGAACAGCAAGGGAGTCGCAGATTTACACAGGCATAAAGCGAGTGGAAGTGAAACCAGAGTCTCCAGTTCTTTTATCCTGAACACAATGGCCTTTTGCCTTTTCTCTGCGTTCCACTGAAAAGAAAGATCCCTACACCCACCACCACATTGCTTTCCTACCACCTCATTACTCTTCTCTGAATGCTTCTTGCTTTACCATTTCAATGGGGAACGGGTCTGAAAAATTTACAACAGCCCACTTGTCTCCAAGGGAGGACAGGAACCCTGTAAGGTGCTGGGTGAGCTCCGAGTCCTCCCATTTCCTTGGGAATGTGCTTAATATCTTCTAGGCTGAACCCCGTCCTTAAGCTGTGATCCTGCAGTGACACATGTGGGTCTCTGCCCCTACACTTGTTTGAAGCCCTGTACCAGGGCAGGTCAGTGCGTGCTCCCTTGCCCATATCAAGGCTGCAGACATCGAGCAAGCACAAACCAATCTTCAGAGGCACGTGATGCATGCATAGTAATTTGTTAAATTTCTACATATGACACTTTCTTCCCCCGGCAGCCCTCCCCACAACTCCTCTCAGAGTAGCTGAACTTTAAAAGGCCCAGGAGAAAAAAGAAATAAGACTTTAAATAATTTATTTTGGAGAAACAGTCAGTGAAGAGGAACAAATAATGTTTCACTAAAAGAAGCGGGACCTTTGACACTCCCCTTTTCGCTCGGGTACCTGAAGGCCTAGCCGGATTGCATTAGTGAAATTTTCATTTGATGGCATTTTAATATTCTGCCTTGATGACTTTTTAGCAACATTTACTTTCAGAGGTCTTGAGTGCTCCCTCGGAGGAAATGAAACATGTCAAAGCCCATTACAAAAATCAAAATTTAAATACCTCGGCCACGTTGGGGCTCACACACAATCCCATCAGCGCTTAAACTGCGGCTCACAACTACTCATTCACTTGCTCAGTTGGTAATGAGTACATTTGATGAAGCATTCTGGGGTCATGGAACATACGTTAGTGATCTAAACTTAACCCATTGATTGCTTATCCACAGAGGACCTGAGGAGGGGGGATTTTATTGAAATGTAATGTTAAAATAATTTCCGCCAGTGCTGAAATAACTTTTTTCTTTATTTTATTTTAACAATTGCTTTGATGAATTGGAATGTTAATAAGCATGATGGGAGGGCTTTATTTAAGGTGGGAAGGAAGGAGCCAGGCTGGGAATACAGAGCAGTTAGCTGAGCTTTTCAGCCATTGACAGGCAAGTACAATACTGGGGCTCTCTTCCTATGAAACCTGCATTTGGCTTTCATTGGAAATCTTCCTTGTTCTATAATTTACCTTCTTTTGTTACTGATATATTGATTGATGTGGTAGAGACACATGGAGATGTCCAATGTGGGATAGCAGAATGGTAGCAAGGAAGTGCTAAATTCTAAATATCATAGCTAAAATTTATCAATACAATATCTATAAATCAGCTGCACTATGTAAGTCAATCTGTACCTATACTTCATTTGGTTCCAGCGCAGAGGTTGCATTTTTTCTCAACCATTCCCTTTTTCTCCTTATTTTTCAAGATTATCTAGCACAAATGTCTGAGAATGTCTATCATCCTCTTCTTCCTCCTCTCCTTCCCCTCAAAATGAGACTCTCTTTCTGCTCTATGTTAACCTAGTCCACAAGATATCCATGATGTCAACATACCAGTGTAAGATTTTCATTGCTGCTATCATCTTGAGTGTATGATACATAATCAGCAGCTCAGCAGTGGTTCTAGGAGTTGTACCAGCCTATGTTTATCCATCCCCAAAGAAGGATGGCTCCAAACTGCTCTTAGGCATCCTAGTGCAATCAGCAGAAGTCTGCTTGGTTCATCCAGCAATTGGTGTCCTTTCTGTCAGAGGGCTTTTCTCTATCTTCATCCTTTCAATTGCAGTGGTAAAACCAGCAGTCAGAAAGCAGATGCCAGGAGTTCATTAGGATCAAGAGTAACCTCTTATGCAGGAAAGGCCAGATATCACAAAATCATTAGTGAAAATTTTGCATCCATGAAACCCACTTTGTTCCAGCCAAAGACGTGTTTCAGAACTGAGGCTCATGTTTTACCAGTCAATTTACTCCTGTTCCTGTTTTAAATTTGTCTCTGCTATATTTATGTCTGATCACAGTCCTGATGAGCTGCTCTACCAATACTTTTGAGCTGTTCTTGGCACACAGAAGGGACAAAAAATTGTCTTAATAGAGTAATTTGTTGAAACAACCATTAGCAAGCTCCAAATTGCTCTGAGTTAAGGTCAGCTAAAAGTCTAAAACCTGGGGAATGTTGCAAATACGCTGAGCAAAATTTGGACCCACGATGAAGTTCACAAAGGACAATCACCTTTAAAGCTGATTTCATGTGTGAGTGATAAGATGCCAAACAGGCCTTGAAGACGAAAGAATGATCAAAATTTGGAAAACAGCTTGGATCTCACCTGAATATCAATGACCCTTCGAGCTGATGGGAGACTTTCTCCCTCACACACAATTAGATAGAGATTAGGCTGGGCTGGAAATTCCCAAAGGCAAAATACAATAAAAACATTGTACATGGGGAAGGTTGTAACCCTTTCTTTTTGATGAAAGAGTAGCATAGCTCTAAGGATTCATAACATTAAAGAGTTGTAGGTATTGTGAGGAGACCACTATTAAATTGAATCAGGCCCTACCACTATTTTGTTGTGGGCTTTTATTGCTAGGAGGAACACAGAATGCAGGAAGCGTCTTGAGTGTAAAAGCTCTTTCTGGGATTATGAAGGACAAGTGGTTCAGTGCAATTTATACACGCTATAAATGTTTTCAAAAGTCCAGTTGCAGCTTCTTGCCAATTACTCTGCTTTGCACTAACCATGGGCTGAGGAGGGAAAATGCTGGTTGTAATAAACAAACTGTAGGAGTTCCCGTTATTCTGTCTTGTCTTCTCTTAGGCTATTACACAATTCATTGTGGGCAATGCAACTCTAAATTAATTTGAACTTCTTTTTTAGTCGTCTTCCAGAAATGTGCTTGCCAACAATTTTTGCAAGTAAGAATAGTTAGCAGAAACCAGGCTTAACCACATATATTTAGATGATGTCAAATAGCATGGCAGGCAGTTAGCAAACTGAGGGAATTCTTCAGTGGATTTGTGTAATGAATGTTGTTTACATTCTGCAGAGAGAAAAAGGAGGCAAATTCTCAGAACTTGTTACTGATTCTTCACTCAGCTCTGTTAATAATCGGGCAAAATCAATACAATATGAATGAGGGATCCTGAAATTAGGTAAATGAGACAAATATAAGGAGGATTCTGCAACTTTTTAGTCAGCGGCATCAAACTTTTTGCCTTTGCAGAATTTGTCAGTGTCTCCATTTCACAAACAGGGAGCAGAAATTGATCTGAGAGAGCTGTCCCCATCACACAGCAAGAATGCAAAGCAAAGGACCTCATGCACACTCCAGACTTTGACGTCCTCATGCTCAAACCCATACAAAACAGCAGCCGAGAAATCTGACTGCGATATGATAGATAGTCACTCTGAAACAACAGGACCATTGAAAAGGTTGCATTTGTCCTGGTTCTGCCAATCTGACTCAAGACCTGTCTATGAATTTGTTGACCCATTTCTCCCTTGTTCTGGTGCCCACCCTGCACACCACGTATGCTATAAATCCATCGTGCGGTATGCTGCACTGCTCTTCTGTAACATGAATTTATGCTAATGGCTGTCTGCATATGCTTATATCACATATCTATATTAAACTTAATAGTCTGTTACATTGCTTCTTAACCCTGTGTCCACACATGATTAACTTCTCTGATTTCTTTCAAAACCGTTATTAACACAGTGTAGCATTTCACTCAACATGTCACTAACTTTCCCTGCCTGGTGCGGGAGTTGGGGTAATTATGCAGCCCTATAGCTCTTCCAAGTAACACTGTACACAAAGAGTTATGAGTTTATTCAGAGCTTTGGGGATCTGTATGGATGTGTGTTTATGTATACTTGCTTTTGTTTAAAGATAAGCAGTGGTAAAGGATGATCCTTCAAAGACTGCTTTTTGCTTAAATGATTCCTAACTAAGCTCAGTCCTTTTGGGGCCAGATGTCAAATTCAGAGGAAAGATCATTGGCATGCTTGCGTTTGTAGTGATGTTCATGAAAGTCACCTGAAAGTTGAAGCTGGAGTTTAAAGGCTAGTTCAGTTGATACGGAACTCATTTGCAAAACTTTCTGGAGACCTACAAAGAGACAGACTTGAACCACTTTGACAATGCAATGATCACAATCATATATATTCTTTATACTTAAATATTTAAGTACTCTTCTTTCTTAACAAAAATTAATTTATTTATGGCATAAATATTGTATATGCCAATAGATGTGTAGTTTCATGGGTACAGATGCAGACTTCTTAATTTCTGCTGTAGGGACCACCAGCACATTTTTGTACCTTGCAAGACAAATAGTCTCAAGAAATTTTTCACACAACTTTACATTAACAGGACCACAAGTTTTTACACTTTTCTAATAACTGCATGCTAATTTCAAAGTGGTTTTCAGATTTCCTGTTTATCTTGCTTTAAAGCCTTTTGACATCACAGTAAAACAGCACAAAATAATAATAATAGTAGTAGTAATAACACTGGGGATCATTTTAATGGCACAAAATTAGACAAAATAAGTCCCTGTGGATGTTCAACTCTTGTCTGCTTTGCTCACTACACTTAAATCCTATGCTTTTGAAGATCAAGGTTTCTCATAATTCACATAAGCAAGAGGTTGTTGACTGGGCTAATGGGACAAAGCAGTTTCAACTATGCTGTATAGGATCACAAAAAAGGTCATTTTCATCTGACACTAACCAGAGATAAACTCTCAAGTGAGTTTTTCTGCTCCACAAGCAACTCGCTCTATGAAACTTTCCATACCCGTGTCTGACTTGTTCTCCTACCCTTCCTCAGAAAAGCAGATCCACCTCTAGCCACAGAGCTGGAATGTGAAGCATTCTCCACCATTATTTCCACTGCTGCAGTACTCAATTCAAGCTCAAATAGGTATTAGCAACAGCACAGGAACCTTACTAAGGAATTTCACTGTAAAACTGACTTTGCATGGATTTTTCAAAATCTTAACATGATGGAAAGTAGCATCAGATGTGATTAGATTGGATGTTCTTACTTCATGTACCATTGGTCTGCAAGTTTTTGGTTGAAAACCATCATCACTGTCTTGTGTAAGGGCACAATTGAACCTATGGAGCAAGTTAGTGTCTTAGTGTTGATGAGGAATAGCGATATACATCAGCATGAATTGCACATTTTAATTACAAATATAAAGACATGGTTCATACTCTGATGCAATTTCAGCCTTGGCAAACTACATGTGAAGTAAGAGGGAAGGAAAAAGGGAAGCTAGTGGAAATTAGTGCAAGTTGTTGTTCCCATGCTCTTTTCTATTTTCCTGAGTAGCTCAGTTTGTACAGAAGTTTTGTGAAGCTTATTAATGACAGTGTTATTCAGCCCAATTTTGAAATCAGAAAACTAGCTATGTTCAAAAGATGAGCCCGTAAAGAGAAATCTACTCCAGTTTTGCTGAGCAGAGTCTTGAGAGGCCAGCTGTAATAGCCCTTGCCAAATACAGTTTGCAGGTTGTGCTCAAATAAAGCTTTCAGATACCTGGAAAGGTAGGAAAGACAGGGGGTCCTCAGTTACCTTGAAGGAACCGGCACCCGTCTTGTGGCAACACTCTCTTCTTGCTGAGTGAGGTGGCATTTTTTACACTTACTGAGTGGACAAATACATAATTTACTAGCTTATGTGCAAATGTATTTCTAGCTTCTGCTGGATCAGTTCTGGCTCACAAACTTCTGCTCCAGTACTTGAACTTCCTTTATCCTTTAATCTCTGGCCAATAATTTTTATTTTTACTGGATGACAGTTCAAGTGATAGAATTATTTCTCTAGCATTATGTATGGGTTAGCTGGCAGCCATGAAGCTATGAAGTCATTGTAATCATGATGCAAAATCACTGTATATGTTGTTTTTAACACCAGTTCGCTAAGCAAAGAAGCCTGCCAATGCCATTAGAGATAACCTCCATTGAATTGCTCAGACCATGGGTCCCAGCCATTTGAACGCTGGGAATGTATCTGATCCAGCTCACTTCCATATTTAAATATAAAACAAGTGGCAGCCAAGTCTATATGAGCTCTATAAAATGTTGCGCAGTCTCTGATGTAATATACATGGCCATCATGAAACAAGTTGGGCACTGGAGGGGCAAAAATAGAGTGAAATACTAGAGTGCTCTTGGGATTGATTGTATCACATAAGCGAGCAGGGAAAAGGAAAGGACTTTTGCTAGTGGAAAAAAATGTCTTGGCAACTCAGGGATGTGTTGTAACAAGAACTTGAATAAAATAAATAGGGAGCGTTTTCGGGCTGTGGGGGCTGAATGAGCACAATCAATCTTCCCTGGGCTGGAACTGCATCACTCTCACCCACAGCTCTCTCTGCTGAATTAAAATCTAATAGTAACTTTCGTTACTATTAGTCGTGAGACTAACAAGGGACATTCACTGAGAACTCCATGGAGTGTATAATCATATATGGGATTTCTAAGTGGAAGGTTTGGAGGAGTTGTAGCCTCCCATTGGTACCAACCCACTGACCATGTCTTGGGGGTGGCTTGATATGGGTATGTTCAAGAAATCCAGCTGCCTCCCTGTTCATACTGATTCTACATTCAGGCCATGGCAAGAGAATAAATTAGTCATCAAGCTAATATTGTACCATAATTTTCCATGCCTCCTCCTGGCAAGCCTTACTCTTACCTCCGAGTTCTCCTTACTTTCAGATTAACACACTTCTTGTCCCTTTTAGGATGCTTTTGTCTCTCCTATTTTAGAGGAACCATGAAGTAAATAACAGAAACTTTATTGTAGTGCCACTAATCCTGTGGCACAATAAGTAACAAAATCTTTATAGTAGTGCCACTAATCCTGTCTTTGCTTGTCTTATCACATCACAGTGATTTTAAGGTCCTGAATTTTTGGTGGAGGAAATGTTTTTCTCCCAAGTTCAAAGCTTAGTAGGTAGCTTCTGAGCAGAGAAGCTGCAATCAGGGCCTCTAGGTGCTTGTTCATCCAGGTGGTAGAGAAGTTATGATATTGTGGTTTAGGGAGTTGCTGTGCCCTATTTTGTGCATTAACTAGTGTCATGTGGCTCTTTGGCTTTTTAATTATTATTATTGTGGAAACGCCTAATATGAGCCAAATTCATGTAAGACCCTTGAATAAAAGATTTCATTAAAAACCTTTGCCTGGCTATTTACAGTGCTGTTGATCCCTGGAAATATAGGATGTCATGTGCAGGAGTCAGACCTTCCGCTCTGTAGAGTTTCTCCTAATTAAATTGCTAAGTGTGTCTGTTATTAGAGAAACCACGAGAAATCCCGAAAGGAGAGGGAGGGAAGTGCCTGTCTTGTCCTTTCTCGGCAGAGCAGCATTTGGCTCACCCCGACCTCCGGGTCTCAGAGAAGCTGGTTTCCATCCCATCTTGGCCAAGGAGAGGAAATGAGGACAGGCAAAGAGTCAGAGCTGGGGGAAGCGTGTGGCCAGGAGTTCAGCTGGAGACTTTGAGGCAAAACTTGCCCTCCTTAGATACGCACTTCACCCTCTCCTCCCCCAGCAGCCCTGCGCATCTGACATTTCTGTCAAAAGATACCCCAAGTCTCCCCTCCTCCTTTCCTCTCCTTTCTCATCCCTCTGCCCTTTTTTTTTCCTCCTCTTCTTTCCCCTTATATGTGAATAGTGAGAAAATGACTGGAAACAATGTGCCAGTTTGCAGCACTTTACACTGAGGCCCTTTTCTCCTCTCCCCTGACTTGCGAATGACTGAGAGTTGTTTTATTGTACAAAGATTCTCAGAGAAAAGAACTTTTATTTTACCCAATAACACAAGAATGGGCAACAGGCAAACAGTTAGTGCCTTGTTCCCAGCTGCCACTCAGGCCGCAGCAGGGGAATCACTAATGGGGTCTCTGTGCTGCCTCTCTGCTCTCCTCCATCCCTTTCTTGTCTAGTTTGGCTCATGCCTCAGTTGGCTGCCTGTAAGCATGGGTGAAATGCTTCTGAGATAAGCGTCTCTACTGTGTTTAATAACTCCAGCTTTAGTTTTTCAGGGCAAAAAGATTGTGGATTTTTATCATCGAGACTTGGAAGTCGAGCATATAAGGGGGGAAGGCCATGGATGTAGTGACACAACTTTGTGATTTGTTCCTTTGCACCTTGAAAAAGTGGAATGTAAGAAAGAGAAGAGCAAGCTGCAGCAGAGGGTGTCTATGTTAGAGAGGAAAAAAGAATCATTTCCACTAATACTTTAGCTGTTGATTCATAGTTGATATCTAAATGTCAGCCTTTTACAGCTTAATCATGGCTTTATTAACCCCTCTTTTTCCTAGCTGAAAGGCAGGCAGACTAGAAGGAAAGAATAATAAGGACTGGAGGATGGGGAAGCTGAAATGTGAAAAGTGAATTAGACTTGTTTAGAAAAGAAAAGACTAGACAAGAAAAGACAAGCTGGGAAAGAAGGGTGTGAAAAAAAACCTAACAGAAAACATGATGCCATTGGCTGTCCAAGTGTTTCATATTCTCGGCAGCAAAGTACGAAGCGTAGTTGTTGGAGACATTGAGAATTTGGGAAAAAAAAAAAGCTTCTACTTAATTTCATCCATAATTCTCAAAGCTTGTCTGTCATTTAAAATCCTTCCAGCTTCTTACACACCAAGTCTCTGATTATGGATAGGATTTTCAGATTCTGATGAAGGTAGGTATTTAAACTCAATGAGGCATGAATCATCACATTTCCTTTGAAAATCCCACAGTTTGGGGTCTGTTTTGATTTGTTTGATTTAGCATGATGCTGCTAGATTTGCAATGATATTGGGGCCAAAGAAGTTTTCATGGTGGACTGTTTTCCTGAGACCTTCTAGTCATACATAACACAGGGAAAATCCCTTATAGCTAAAGTTGAGGGACACTTTTTTATTACAATATTTTTACCTGTTTATCAAAACTTCCTGATCTTTCTGGGTATACCTCAGGTTGAGGTATTAATTTTTATTATTTATATTTTTCAGAAAAAAAAAAAAACAAAAGGTTTTGGTCATTTGGAGGGAATAAAAGATGTTGTTTGCCCAGGTTAAAGAATGTGCAATATTCATCTCCAACTAGACACATGAAAAATAAGAAGCTTTTTTGGATGCATCTCCCATTATGATTATGATGTATCTGAGCTTCCTTCTCTGATGGGAAGAAAACCTTAATGTTATTCTTCTGTAGTCATATACCCAAACATGACATTCTGCCTTTTCAGAGGATTCCTTGGCTTCACTAGCAGCCAGGTGGAGAGAAGTAGACTAACATGGAAATTTTGCCAAAATAATAAATTACTTCTAATTATTATATCAAATGACTATAACATCCTTTACATAGTAAGTAAAAAATAACTGACATGCATTTAATGTAGAGAATTTTAAATTAGGATTAGATCTGTCTGAATGTCTTTTCTAAATCCTGGAAAAGCTGAGATGCTATTACTAGGAAAATCCAGGTGTGTGGGAATCAAACTTGCTCTAGGCCAGGTGAGACTCTTTCTTCACAGATGCAAGATCATTTAAATATCTTAATCCATTTTTGAAATATAAAGTAGGGCTTCACTAAAGCCTCTGTGTTTCAGGAGGTTTATTTCCAGGTTTTAGATGCCAAGTATGAAATGTTGCATTTATCTTTCATCCCATTTAATCTCATTCACCCTCTTTTCATGGACAGGAAACACTTATTTTTTAAATTGAAAAGATACAGGCTGATATCTTTGAATTCAAAGGCATCTTTGCTAAGCAAATAGATAGCCTGTATCTAGCTGTATTGATTCTGCCCTATTTTTCTTGGCATTGCAGAAAAGGGGAATACCTTTCATATTATTAATGTCAAGAATTTGTGAAGTGCCATCTCTGATTTCAGTGTAGATTTTCCACAGAATATATTTAGTGACAGGATTCTGTAGAGATTTCAGTAAGGTCTTAGAGAAAGACTGGGGAAACTTGAGATCAACATCTATACAGCTGCATTCCCCAATTTTTTGAGTTGGTGGGCCACAATATAAAATCAGTTGCACCTTGGTCACAATGCACTGCTCAGCACAGTCATAGACCATTTGGCATCTTCACATCACTCATTTCAGGGATGTAAATTTGTGGGAACAAATAAATCTGATCCTAGTCCATAAGGAAAAACAAAGAGATTTGCAACAACTCTATGTGTATAGAGCTGCTAAAGCCTGTGGAACCCTTAAAGTCTAATTAAACCTTGATGTTTTGCCCATGAATTTCTCCAGGTAAATGCTGTACATTGGCTTAGTCTCTCTTCCTTTCCTGCTCGCATTTATGATAATCTCCACAGTGAGTGTGGTCTTAGTTAACTGTTGCTCATGCTGTAACTCAGAGAAGCAATTCAGGCAGCGAGAGCAACATTTCAATTATACGAATAATCAAATTCAAAATGTTATTTGAATAATTTGAGTTCTTAAATTAAGCAAGCACTTTTTTGAAAGTGGTCTATAAATTACATTTTCCGCTACATTGGCAGTAAACGGGTAATTAATATCTCAACTTTTCCTTCTTAATGTTGATTTAAGAAAAATAAAATAAGCTTAGAACATAAATGAGCTTTGCTTTCATAGCTCAAACATTACTGTCTCTGCTCAGTTAGCTGTGTAGCTGTGCTATATTTCTCTTTCCCATAGCTGGACAGATCTGTAAGTATACAGATCCTTCTGTTTAATTTAAACAGAGGAATTCTAGAACTAAAAAAAGTACAACTAAGTTGTAGCATTTTTTCTGTTGATTTCAGAGAAAATAGGTCTTCATCTTCAAAATTAAATCATGTGATTTGTTAACCCCTACTGTAGATGTTATGATATTTATAAGAAATACATTTGCTCATAGTGTGAAGGTTAAACACTTCCTGTCCCCTTTCTAGGGTTAAATGTAATGAATTTTCACCTGAGTGACAATAATATATATAAAAGACAACACGGGAGACTAAAGGGGAAGGGGGGTGTGGATGTGAAGAGACCGCGTGTTTCCTAAGCTGCATTTAGAAATGGGAGAAACAATGCAGGGGAAATAAAGCTATTTATTTCAAAAGGGTTTATAGTTTTCATTTTTATTAAACCAATCACTTTCCTTGTAAACTGAAACGGCTTTGAAAACAGGTTTGTTTCTTCTAAACTGCGAGGACTGCATAGCAGGCTAATGGTAGCCATTCCTTATTTGCACATTCAATTTGACCATCCTTCCATCTTTTAGGAAACTGCTCTTGTTTATAAGACTTGTTAAGAAACTATTCAAATCCACTGAATTCTTACATTCTTTTCCACACAGACTCTGTTTCCCCAGTGTCTGCCTAGAGCTACAAGCTGAGCCAGAAAGGTGGTGTGAGACAAGTGAAATACCAGAGAAAGACAGTGAAATTGGTTGTTCTAATATGGAGCTTGGGAGATGAAGGATGGCAGAAACTGGGAAGGGGTGTGTTTTTGTCTACATAACTGAAAACAGGCTTCATAATACACGAGAAGTCCCAATACACACACAGCAACAGGGAACCTGTATGTGACCCAAGTAGATGTTTAAAATCAGACTTCCATATAAAACAGCAGTTTCACATAATCACAGCTTTAAACAGAACCTGAATTCAGCGTTTGTTTGCCCCAGTGCATCCCACAGGGTAGTGGAGGTCAGAACCTGCGAAGACCTTGGCACAATCATAAACTCCTGCACAATTTGCTGCAAGTCAGTGAGTGAGCTACTCTATGCTTCCAGCTGACACACATCTCCAGCCCTCGGTCTTATGGAATATCGGAGAGTATTTAATTAGATGATTTTCTACCTGTTTCATCAACCTAAAGAGATACTAGGCATGAATGTTTTCTGCTATGAGAAGATGAATACATGATCAGAAATACTAGCTCCATCCTTTCCTACTGGTCAGAATCAGTAGTTGGTTAATTATTCAACAGGCTCTGGTGCTGCTGCCAAGCCCATGCTTTCTTCTCAGAGACTAACAGACAAGCTTGTTAGAGCAGCTTTCTTTGGACTATCACTTTAATGTTGATGTGGGGTTTATTGAGATGCCAGCACTTTAATTTTAGTTTATTCTTTTATTCTCTCATTTCTATCATTAAAAATGTACAACTTTCCCTGCATATTTGTGCTGTCAAGCTAAACTGCATTAATATTACCTTCATTATATCACGCCATTCTTTCACAGAAATTATATGCATGGTTTAATGTCTTCTCAGAGTTTTAGAATTAATCTGTACCTCTTTCCTGGTACCGTATGTTGCTGTTTTCTACTGGTATGGAAATGCAGGTAATCTTATGCCCTTTGTGACACGCGCAAGTGCTTTACGAAAAAGCGCCTTTGACAGTTACCTTTTATACTTTAACATGACCAAAGAGTTAGGCTCTTAACCACTAGGCCTTGTACTACTTTGGGATTGGACAAAAGGCAGAAGTCTTGTGATAGTAGTATCCATTTATGAGTTTGCATTATCATTTCATAAGGCAAAACAGAAGGTGATATAAGCCCACTGCCATTCCTTAGTTTTTGATGGAACATATTCATCAAAAAAGCATGCAGTCCCCTGAGCTTGCAGCCATATGCTACAGGAAAATGTCACCAGTTAAAGATGTATTCATTTGCTGTTTTGAAAACTCTGTTTGATATTCATGCATTCCAAGTGTTTTGACCTAGATTTCTGTAGAGGCATTAGATCCAGTACTGAACAGGAAGCTAGACAGCTGTTGCTTGTGTAGTCAAAGGAAGAATTTAAAGTGAGGGGGAAAAAAAAAAAGAGAATAAAAAAATGAAAACATTTATTAATGCATGCCAACATTTTGCACAGCCAATATGTTTAATACTAGATTAACTAATAGAAGCATATGGAGATGCATTTGTTGCAAAGCTTTAAAGAAAAGAACAAAGAAAAAAGTTAGATGTAGCTAAAGTTCACATAGAATAGAATTTGCACTTTCTCCTATATATGAAAGCCTGGTGAAATGGCAACATACTTTAATTATAAGCTACTTGCTAATGTCACAACATTTAAGTTTGGGGGCTATATTGTAGTACAAATCTCTCAGCATATGCCTTGCCTAATCCAGAAACCTACAGGTAATAAAAACCCTGACTGAATTCTGCAGCCTTTGCAGTTTGTTTTGCCCTGAAGTTGTATAAACTGTTTGTTCATTGCAATTGTAGATTCCTTTCTAGCAAATCCAACTACAAAACGGATGTAATGTAAATATACACATCTAATTATTAAATGCTAGCATTTGTTCTACAGCTGTAGCAAAGATGCTTCACTTTGTTATCGGGTTTATACAGATCTAGTTCATCTGATGTTCACAGGTCCTTTGGTAGTTGCGTAACAACTGTAAATAACATCAGAAACAAATGTTATCTTGGTTTGATGGGACCTTATGGGTGTACTCATCTAAGCCAGCTTTAGTCAACCAAAAGCCAGATGTCAAAGCTACTTGTCCAGGTTGTTTCTCTGTAGCTCTTCATATCACCTACTGCAGATGTCTTGGGATAGACAGTCCTGGAAAGGAGTCCATTTCTTTCCTTTGGCTGTCAAGGGAATTTGTCTGATTTGCCCAGAGCAGGTGCCAAACCTTAAGACAGCTACAGACAGACAGTCCCCCTTAATACTGATAAACACAACCAACTCAGTGTTAGTGGAAAAACTTTTGAACTGTTAAGCTCAAACAGTAATCTGTTACCAATGTCAAAATTTTCTGTTAATGGATTTTATACTGAGTCAGTCCAAAAGTAGAGGAAAAGGTGCAAATGTTTCCCCTACCTAAAAAATGGTTTCCATTTTTGCAGTGAAAAACACAAAGGTGGATTTTTTTGCCCAATAGCTCTTTTCCTAAGTGTTTATCAAATAGTTTATGCAGACATTTCAGCTTATGGTTTATTTATAGACAGTTCAATTTCACTCTCCACAAAGGTATGGAATTGGTTACACAAGCCAGGTGCTGGCTATTTATTTATTTACTTACTTATTTATGACTGGGTGAATGAAACTTTTTAAACAAGGGAAAAATGAAGGAAGAATAGTAAAGAAACGATGCTACCATTCAGAATGAATAAATCAACAGGTCTAAATGTCACGAAACTGAATTCTTCAGTATCTTCATGAATAGTTAGGGTACTCATGAAGGTCTGCTGACAACTAAATGGTGTGGTTGGAATAAACAACCACATAAATACATGTAGGTATACAGCCTTGAATGATGTCCCATATGAATGTCCAGCCCTTCTGTTCGGATGTGCTGTACATGCTGGGGGCATACATCTATACAGATCTGTATAGACAGGTGTGTGTGCAGTAATAATTACTCTTCTCAAATCACACTGTTTGCCCTTGAGATAGAAGAATTTCAAATGTGATGGCAAATCTCAGAACTCAAATGAGATTTGCCTTTCTAATTCATTCCCCTAGTGAGGCAGGCCTTCACCATTAGAAGTGATGCTCGGGCAGTGACTCCTTGCACTCTCAGAAGGCAGTTAGAGGGACAAGGGGTTTTGGGATCACAAGTCATCAAATATTTCTGCCACAGGATTGGCAGAAAATTCACTCTACAAACCCAAGAAATGGAGTAGCACTTATTGAACATAGCTAAGAAAAGCAGTGGAAGCGTCATGGCTGTGATGGGAAAGACTGAGTAGTGATGAGAAAAATATGCCTTTGGTGGTTGGGGTTATAGGAGTTTGCAGCCAGAATAAAAAGAACAAGAAAAGTTATGAACACTTGCTTTGCTGTTGATATATGAAAACCAGATGAAATATCTTCCTGGCTAGTAGAGGAATTTCTTTCGTTAAGTAAATGCATCATGAAACACTGGACTTCTTGTCAAGCGTGTAACATGTCTGTATATGGCCCTTATTTCCATAGCAGTAGCATGCAAATATGTTTCACATAATTCTGTTCTGTAGTGATTCCTATTGAAGGTGAAGTTTGGTATGTGTGATACTTCCCCTTCCCAAATCTATCTTCAAAGTTAGAGGTCTTTCTAAGCCTAGTTGACCCACTGGGCTTGGTTGGGTGCACAAGAGAAATGTTTGGCTAGTCTGGCATCTGGTGAGCTTTGACACCCACCCAACTGTCCATTAATTCATTTATGTCTGGATCATCTGGGCACAGGACCAGGATGAAGCTTGAGCTCATTTGTCTAGTAATAAGATGTTTCAATTCCTCCACCCTTACTTTTCTAGTCAGAAGACACTTTGCATCTTAAACTGACATATTTTCAGTTTTTATAGCCTACTTTTGCAAGATCCTTCCATATGGTTAAAATTAAAATTCACAGAGGCTATAGATAGCTGGGTCTGCCTTTGTATTAATCCAAAACGTTCTGGCTGAGTTAGGAAACACTAGCTCTGTACAACAAAACATAAAATAATAATGGTTCAGTTCTTTGCTAGTAACATACCTGACATAAAATATCTTGTTATCCAGTCCGAACCACTTAGGAATTAGCAGTAGCATACTGTACTATCGCCAGTTTGAACAGATGGATTTAGAAATGGAGAGTCAAATATATCCCTTTTTGGAATTCGTCTGCCTAATTTACTCATGTTACTGTTACAGAGATACCAAGATAGCTGCTGCTGATGATCTGCACTGTATTTACTCGGCTGCATTGCCACACAGAAATGTGATTCATAGACTCACAGGAATTGCAGTTGGAAGAGCCATATTAGATCATTCAGCCCATCTCCCTGCTGATGTAGAATTGCTCACTACAGCTACAGTGTATTTTCTACTGTTTTGTCTGGTCTAGTTGTGAATGTCCCCTGACATGGGACTTCTACTGCTTCCCTTGGGAAACCCACTTCACAGCTCATCTTTCAAAACTGGCACTGTCAGAGACAGGCTAGAGAACTAGCAGGACCATTGACCTGCACTCAGTCGGGAATTCCTCCCTTCCTAATCACTAGGTGACCCTGCACGAAGATGCTGCACCATCAAAATCACATGGTGCTTGTGGACATATCACAGATTTACAGTAATGGACAGTTTTGCTGATTGTTTGCAAGACACACTTTGCTTTTTCAAACTTACCAACTTCTGTTGCCTGTTTATCCCAGTCCCCCTGGTGCTTCTGCCAGTCCCTAACATGGTCTAAGCAAAGACTTGACACTAAAACCCCATTCAAAAATTCTGAGTCCCTCTCTGGATCCCTGCACCATCAGTGCCAGTCTTTTCCCTCCTACCAATGGCATTTTCTTTCTTGAGGTCTTAGGTTGCTTGTTTACTGTTACAGTACCCTCTGTTCTATTCTATAAGAGTAAGGCAAAGGAATTTACAGTTTTCTGCTTGTTCAGAACAAGTCCGGCCAAGGAGGTGGGAACTGTTGTCAGTCAACACCAATAAGCGGCTTCCAAAAATGTCAGTAAACCAAGAAATCAGAAAGACAAGAGAAGAGCCTTGTTTGACTGAATGTAACATTACACTTAAAAACCTGAGTACACTGTAAACATTTAAATAATCAAAGGAAAAACTCAGAAATAGAATTTTTGTGGGCATCTTTTGAACAGAAAACTTTATGCATGTGACTTCTTTCAATAAGAAAAAAAGAGCCAAGAGGCAAAGTTCACCCAGACAGTTGCAGTTATCTGTAGTATACTGGCTTTTCATTCTCTCTAATGGGTGGTATGACCATCCTCCCATCCTTCTTGATTACTTACTTTTACTATGACTCTTATCAAAACAAAGCAGGCCTGTGTCAAAAGGTTCCACTGGAATCAGAGGACTGTCTGCTGAAAAAAAATCCAATTTCTCTGCAGTTCGGGAGCAATTAGGAAATGGAGACTGGAGAACGAAAACTAGAAAAACAGAGATCAATTCAAATCCATATAATATAAAATATATGTATATTTTTGGTCGCCAATGGTTTTTGCCTGGATTCTGAGCCAGAATTGGATACACCAAATACCAAGCAAAAGGGCAGTTATGACAGTAATTCTAGTCCATCTGGAAGCAATAACTAGTCAATCATAGAGCAAATCCTTATCTGATGAGATTTGCAGCCCAATTTTTTTAGACACAAGAGGTTCAGATAGTTCAGATAAGGTTTGGCAGCTGAATTGGTATGTGTCCCAAGCAAACCTCCAGAGGTTCACCAGTCACTAGTAATAAATGAAAGTCTTTATAAGGTTATGGTTATTTTGTGGTCAACATGAGATAAATTGGTGGTGCCAGCACAGGTCCTAGGGGACATCTGTCTATATCCAAGTGCCATCACCAGCTTGCTACGCATCTCTGCAAGGACATTGGTACCTGAAGGTTTTAATGAACATCCCAGCAAAGCAGGATGGCTTTCTCTTTTGCCCTGAGATAGAGTGGGAATCCATTTGTTTCCAAAGGGCATAGATCTAGCATACTCATTCAGTGGAGCAAATGGCTCTTTGAAGGAGATATAAGTAGAGAAAACAAGCTGCTGGCGATGCAATACACACTGTGAAATCCACATCCATTCCATCTCTTTCCTATTAGCTTGTTTGCCTGCTATGCCAGGTGTTCTCATTAGCCATATGCATAAATATTTGTCTAACTTTTTTTTTCTATCATTCTGATACTGTACATATAGGAACAAGTGGAGCTAATCTGTGTGTGAAAATCGGTTTGAATATTCTCTTTTGGCTGCTAATAGCTGGGGCCTCTTAACAGCCCCTGTTGCAGTCGGCTCTTATCTCAGAGCCGCTTTTCCAACTCTTAGGAATCAAATTAGGAAAAAAAAAAAGAAAAGATATGGATGGGATATTGACCTTCCACATGCCGCACATTTTACCAATAACTATTAATGACAAAGACACTAAGGAGTGTAATCTCCCATCAATGAATCAATACAAATGCCATTAACACTCGATGAGGGGATAAGATAGCCTTCAAGAGTTTCACAGTGCTCTTTGTATAGGACTCCCTCTAAAGGTTCTGGAGGTCCTTTTTCCCTCAGGAACATCAGTATATTGTGATTGTAATGAAATGAAGAGGTTTTAAGAGGCAAGGAGACTCAGCAGATGAACACACCTGACAAATAACAAGTCTGGTCCATACAAAACTTGAATGATTATTTGGTGTCTATTGATTCTGCTAGAATGTGGAAACTGAGAGGTCCATAACATCAAGCTGTTCAGGCTGGCAGCAAAATAAGTGAAAACCAGACACAGTTAAACAGTCATTTTCAAACTTATTAGAAATAACAGGCTATCAGTTTTGAGTCAGCTGTCTCCCTTCTTCCTCACTTCTCTGTTTTAGCTTGTCCTTCCAGTTTCAGAAGTGATACCAAACACCCACCCTTGACCTCTTCCCTTTGAGATCTACAATCATCTGCAATAGTGATTTAACTCACAGGCCCTGCACTGTGCATTTTCTGCTTCTGCTGAAGCCAAAAACTGGAGCTAAACTTCACGGGAACTTAGGAGCATCTTCAGGAAACAGATTTAGCTAACTGAAGATAGCCAAAGACAAATTAGTTAAAGAAAACACTGATGTTACTCAGGGTAATTGGTTTAAATTAACCATTAGACCTACTGGGCAACTTTATCAACTTCTTAAAATGTTTTTAACAACAGTGTGCTGGGAATAAGAGGAGAATTGCTTACATATATCTAAATCCTCTGGGCAAAATTTTCATACCAAACAGTACTAATTTAGGCTGACAAATTAGAGAGGGGGGGAAAAAATCCAACAACCATAAAACAGATTCTGAGCACTGCATTTTGGTTTGGAGGGGTTTTTATTTTTCTCTTCTGAAGCACCTGGTGGAGAAATGTTTAAAGCTTCTGAGAGTGATTTGTGTTGAATATTAATGTGTGTGTGGGGGGGGGAGTGGTGCTTAACTCCTTTTTGCTCTTCTGAAAGCCTTTCCATAAATCAAGAGCAGATTTAGGTACCACGGTATCAACGAATTAAATAAAATCCTTTTCCTTAGTCTTATTTTTCCCTTTCTTCCACCACTGTCCTGTATTTATGCTTCTGAAAACTTGAAACAAAACCCTGCCTGCAGTTCCATTCCTTATTCTCTGTTTTTGCAATTAGATGTGCAGTCTGTGTTACCAGTATCATGGGAAGCCAACTGGACGGTCTGCCTCCTTCCTGGCTGCCTCTAAATTGCTTCAGCCTGCAAAGAAAACATTGTGGGACTTTGTTCAGAACAGTAAGAAACTAAATATTTATCTTCCCTCTTATAATTTATGCAGCATGGGATTAATATAGAAAGTACCAAGATTGAAAGGTCAAGCGAGCGTCCAAACAGTGTTTCACAATGATATATCATTGCACTTTTACCATGGCCCACTTTCTAGAAAATGAAGCACCAGTAGCAAAGATGCACCTAAAGAAATCATCTTCCTCATGCTATGGCCTAATTTTCTGTTACGTATTTATAAGTTTCATTTACATTTCCTGTAGGGATCATTATCTCTGCTGGAAATTTTAAATCAGCCTCAGTACCAAAAGAGTCTACATTTGTGAGTTACCCTCTAATTGTTTGCAGGCACCTGCTGATGTTTTAATTACTCAATGGACTGGCTATGACATGATGATAGTGTAGGTGTGGGGTTTTCTGGTGTTGGACTAAGTCAGCACAGCTCACATCCCTACCGCTTGTCTGGAACAGAGCAGGGAGTAAAATATCTTATTGGGAATACCTGCGTTTCCTCTCAGCATGGAGGTTATGTAGTAGTAAAAACACATTGTTCTTTCTCATGAACGACCTTCTAGATGGACAACTTCCCTCCCTCACATTTATGCACTAGGGACCTCTCCAGTCCCTGGGATTTCCATAATACTTGAACCATTTCCTTTTATCATTGCACGGCCATTATCATAGGGACTTCAGGCAAGGCCAGTGCAAGCCATCAGGCACACTGTACACCACAAAAAAGGGATGTATCTCTGGTAACTGCAGCTGCCATTAGTTTTGAGTTGGTTGAATCATATAATATGACTCCTTACCATGTCCTTTATACATCTGCCCAGCAGAGCTAATCACTTAACTGTGCTCTTCTTCTGAAGCTGGAAAAGACCTATGAGATTGCACCACCAGTCAGAATCGCACACCAGTTACTACTCAGAAGATATGTTAAGTGCTTTGCTAAAGTTGAATGACCCAGGCTACAAACGGATATGGTGGGTCCTCTTGAAGTCTTCAAATCATTAGTTGATGCCTCTCTGAAAGATATCGTTTAGCTGAAAGTGATTTATTAGCCTCACTACAGTGGGAAATGGGTGAAATAGTAAGACTGGAATTAAAGAGCAGCTTAGCATAGGTGACCTGATGACCCCTTCTGGCTTTAAAAATCTAAGAGCTTAGCTAAAGATCTAAGAAGTGAATATGGCTTTTTTATAGGCATGATGTAAACAAGTTTATGTGCATGTGTGTGTGAACCAGGACTCAGTGAGGTTTCGCTAGATCAGATTTGTAGCACTTCAGAGCATAAGTCCTGTTCTTCACAAGTACAGCAACCATTAAAGAGCAATTGAAACCAAAAAAATCATAGGTAAAAGCTAAATAAAGCAGTGGCATTGTTGTCCCTTAAATGTCACCTCCTTTGGAGCAAAAAGAGGACTGGAAAATTAGAGGTGTCTGGCCAAAAAAAGGGAGGGGACATGGAGCAGGAGGAACATCAGCCATCAAAATCTTCTGGTTTGCAGATAAGATGGGAATGAAAGACTTCCTGCACACAGGGAACGGAGGCCCTGGGGAACCAGGGGGGCTGTGGCCGGCTGGGAAATGCCCAGAGCTGTGTATAGAAACCCTGGCAAACAAACAACTCCCGCCTGGCACAGAAGTCAAGAAAAGCGCAGGGGGCCATTGAGGGGGGATGCTCCAACCCCTTTACTGCCCTGATGGCTTTAACAAGTCCAGCAACCACATCAAAAACACCCTGGGCCTTTAGATGAATGAGCTGTTTGTTTTTCTTCCCGATGGCTTGATAAGAGGTCACAGGATGCGTTCGATTTATTTTTATTTTTTTTCTCTCTCTCTTTCTTTTTTCTTTTTCTTTTTTTTTTTTTTTTTAAATATAACGAAACAATAGGTTAAGAGAGAAAAGCCCCAGCCCAGTCCCAATAGATCTCTCCGTCCCCCATGCTGCTTCATTTCCTGCCTTTTTGAAGCAGACATCCCCCTTTTGTTTTCCTCCAGCCCAGCCAGCGCGTGTCGGTGCGGCGGCCACCGAACAAATAGGTTTTGGCCACCATCACCTCTCCTCCGCCTTGCCCGCCTGCCGCCACTTGCTCACGGCCGACAGCTTCCTGAGGCCCGGCAGCCGCTTGCCGACCCGCCGCCGGCCTCGCAGGAAGAGATGGAGAAGGCTGAGCTTTTCCCGACGGGAAATCCCTGCAGCTGCCCGATTGCACTCCCGCGCCCGGCGGGACACGGCTGGGGCGTGCGGGCGCATGGCGAGGGAGCTTTCCTGTTGGCCCGGCCACGGTTCTTCCCCCCCCCCAAAAAAAGCTGGAATTGGTGGCATGCCGGCTCCCACACGCACGCCGGGGGAAGTGCTGGGAGCTGGAGATAAGCCCTCCCGTTGCGCCGGCTGCCACCCGGCTCTGCCGCCGCGGTGAAAGTGGGAAACAAAGCCAAGGCTCCCGGGAGATTCCCCTTGCCTTTACCTGGAAAGGGACACTCAGCTCTGGTTTATGGGAAGGACAGGGACCAGGCAATGCACTGGAGAGCAGGTAGTGTGGTGGGAACCCCCAGCCTCCAGGGAGATGCATAAGAGGAAGGATCATAACAGCATCAACTAGGTTGAAAAAGACCTTTAAGATCATCAAGTGCAGCTAGGCTCAAGTACTGAAATTTTCACACCCCTTCCAAGTCTGCCAGCCTGTCCTAAAACTGGGATACAAATGGGTTGTTCCAGACATACATAAAATCCGTAGGTTTCTCAGGCTTTGGTCCCTACCTTCAGCCAGGCACCAGTATGACACCAGAACTCCAAAGGAAGTATGCCCCTAATCACAATAAACAGGGCTGGAATTCAAAAAGCAACCACTGGCTTCTTTAAAAGTCCATGCACGCCCTGTCTGTGCCAGAGGAGTTGAGCAGCAACAGGAAAAACAAGTTTTCCCTTCTGTCTGGAGCTGTCCAGAAGGCATGATGATGGCATACGCAGGTTCCAGCAGCCCTCAGGCGCTGGATCTCTGCTTGGTGGAGGGATGGGAAGCGCATCTTCGGGGATGCGCTGCTCCTGCCTAGACCTTCCCAGGTGACCATAGTTTTTTGCAGCCATGCTGCAGCTCTGCGGTTTGCAGGAAAAGAAAGTGATTTATAAACCTTCCATCTGATGACCTCTCTTTATAATTCCTCTCATACAGGTGACCTTTTCTTTTGCGCAGATGCTGCAGTGCTACCCTGCAAGGCAATGCAGGAGTTAAAAATATGTTCATATAGGCAAATTTGAACACTGAAATAAAATTGTCTTCCTGAGGTTATTGTCTCTATAGACCAAAGTGAGGGAGGAAGTGCAGGAATGTGATGCTGATTAAGATACCACATGCTGGGCAGGTATCAGTTTAAACACTTTAGACTGTTACCTGCTCAGCAGGGGAGACCTGAATCCACATTTGATGATTAGGCCATATTTATGTCTCAGCTCAGCAAGTCTCTATACATTGGCCTGATGAGAAGAGTGTATAAAACTCCTATCAGTGTCTCCATATTAATCAGAGGGGTGAAAAAAAGTTTCACAGGTATTTCGGATTTCTAACGACGTGGGTGTCCAGGGCCCATTTATCCCAGGCTGTATTATGGGTAAATGACAATCCGCTCACTCTGCCCTCTTTCATAATTTGGATGAATCATGCTCTGAGCTGAATCGCATCAAATTAATCCACGTTCAGTGGCAAAGGCAACAAAACTGATAATGTGCTGCCTGAAGAAGGGACTTTCTAGTATGTGGAAGGCTGCGCATATATATATAATGTATATATATACACATATACAAATATATACATGAATAGCTATAAGCTAAATACATATATATAGACCTATGTATACATATTTTGTAACTTTGCATGAAAAGCTGCAGCTATGTTGCTTCATACAGCATTTAAAGGTCTCAAACTCTGATTAGCATTCTTGATGGGTTCTTTCAGCATGGTTTACTCAGGAAACAAGGCTTATGCAATCACAGTCTGTGTATGTGTGTATGCGTCTGTCACCATTAGGCATCAGATAATTTACACAAGAGAGAGGAATTATGAATGTCCCTAGACCAGGAAAAGCTTCCTGGAGAAATAGCTTCTGTCAGTATTCTCATGTTAAGAAACACAGAGAGAACCCAACTACAAGGCACGTATCTGCTAAAAATCTTCATTAGGCTTCACTAAATCCTATACTTGTGGAACTGCTTGCTCCCTATCTAAACGATTATTACAAACAAGAAGTCATAAAGGATGTCACCAAAGAAGCAAAATGTTACTCATATTTCATATTAATCTGCTACATTTTCCACCGCAAAATATATGTATTTTTAAGGGTTTTATATTTCAGTTTACAAAATTCTTCTCTTGGCCCTGCACAAATAGGTTTGCAGCTCTGGGCAGAGCTCAGCTTTCAGGACATTGCACTTCTACGTTACCAAAACCATCTCATGTGACAGAGGGACTAATATTACTATCTAGAGTTAAAGCTGTCCTCCAAATGTTCAAGAGTGATGCGTGAGAGAGGTCTTTAGCCCATATGCTCTGCATTATAGAATTCCACAATAAGGTCTGATTGGTACAACTTCTCCTGATGGTGCTGGGTATTCCTTCAGCTATAGTCCATGAAGATTAAACTCCATAAAACACAGTTATGGACATAGGATTTAATATAGAACAGCACCTTAATTATTTTTTTCCACTGTTTTTTGTTTTGAGGATTATTTTTGTTGTTAATATCTGTATATCCAGCCTTGGCACTGAGATTCATACAAAGAACAAAGAGTTAGGCTGCAGTATTGCTTACACAAAAAGTCCAGCTCAGGCAGCTGTGATTGCACGTGGAGAAGCCTTGGCTCCTGCCAAAATCCATCTCTGACTTGGAGAGCTACCGTAGTGCCCAGTTAGGCATTTATACCTAGGTACATGGTATTCCACTGCCTCATCTCAATGCTACAGTTTACTGGAGTTCTTTTGGGGGCAAATAATCCAGTGATGTAAAGAAGCCAGAAAGGGAAAGGGAATTAAGGTTTGAATTGCTGATATTCTAGTGGAAAAACACCAGTTGCCATGACAATAAAAATGTGAAATATTCAAAGAGGTCAAAATTTAAATTCATGATTTATTCTTCTTGAAGAAAGTGCTACATACACCTCATGGATTTTAGTTTTTGAGATTCCTTTTATTTATTTATATATTTATTTATTTATAGATTCAGGACCATCTCTTAGAGCATCCGTCACCCTTCATACAGCCTTCAAACTGACCTCTGCTGTGAAGCCTGTTTCTGTAATAGAGTCCTTGTGCTTTCTAGTCATTCCCAGAAAATTAGAAAAGGTGTCAAAACACCTCTTGCCCATCTTTACATCTGTGACTAAATGGGAATGAACAGGCCTGGAGAGACAGAGAATCCCAGCTGGGAAAAGATGAGAGCGCTTGCTTCTGTAATATTAATATGTTGGCAAAGAGAGATGTATTGGGAAGGGTAGACCCACCATCAGTGCTTTGTGTTTCTCTCTTTTCCAGTTCTCTGGAGAGGGAGGGTTGTGTTTTCTTCATTTTTTGTTTTGGTCTTAACCTTTCTATGGCTTATTTCCAGTTGCAATATAGCCACCTTGGCACCTTCCTTTTTCCTTCTTTTAATGCTGTCTTAAAGAAGAGTAGCCCTTACCAGAAGCTTATTTCAGTAGCTACATAATAAAACTGTCCAGAGGCTCCATCCAAAAAAATCCAATACTCTCTTGAACCCTCAAAATATAAAACCAGACTTTTATTCCCCATTACCAAAATGAGAGAAGAGGTTAAAAAGGAAAAATCCCCAGGAACTCCTCCTACCAGGCTGGGATTGATCTCTGTTTACCTCAGGGGTTGCAGACTGGCAGGAGAACCTGCCATCTGACCAGGGCATGTGCCAAGTTTTGCAACTGAGTCCTTGTGCTGTAATTTACTTTCCATGGAACAGGGATGCATCCAGAAGGATCAGTGAGGTGTAAACATCAAAGTATACAAAGCCACTTTTGTTCTGAACTAATTATGTTGTTACTCATGTCTGTGCTAGATTGGAGATGTCCAAGGAAGAGCAGCCAAGAAGTCTCTACTACTTTCACCCTTGGTCAATGTTCAAGCCATAGGGGATGTAGGTGGCTTTGCTCTCAGGGCAGGGAACTTCAGGAATTGACAAAACCAATTAAAAGTCACATTGTACAAAGGGGGAGAAGGGAGGAGAAGGGTCAGAAGGGGGACTTTGCAGCCTTCCTATCATGTGGGTCTTGCTCAGTGTGGTGTGGGTAGAAAGGGGAAGGGGGCAATGTTTTCTCAGAATCTCTTGATTTACTGAAATAGGTTGAAGAGGTTGAGCCACTTAAAATCAAGTTAGCTTCAGCGACTGTTCATTTGCTGTGCTTGCTCAATAAATGTCACCAGTCAACACCCTTATTCATAACCATATTTTGAAGAAGACATTCTGCTCTCTGTGATGCTGCTCTAAATCCTGACTGCATTAATTATGCCAGATTCTCTTTGTTCGTATCCTTAGCAAGTTGTTCATGTATCTTATTCACTAACAGGTGAAAAACAGTTGAATTAATAAGTAATGAATTTTGGGGCTTCAGCTTTTTTTTTTTAGTCATGTAGAAAGCTAGTTCCTCCTCATTCATCCTGCTCAGCATACAAACGTACCTAAAATGTCCTGAGAGAATCAGCATCCTCATGGAGAAGGGCTGATCTATCACTTCCCTGGGCTATAGAACAAGCCATAAAGGAAGAAATTTTATTAAGAAAGTAAATTTACCATCAGAAATCATTGAATGGTACCTTTAAATTCTTGAATTTGGGGGAAAATATTATTTGCACAACAGACTTAGCTGTCCTTATCTCCATAGCCTGAAGTATTCCCAGTGTTGCCAGCTGCACATTGCATATCTCATTGCAGTACAGGGTGCTCTGAACTGTGCCAAGTAATAAGCTATAAAGAGAGAAGCAGGACTCAAGCAACACGGGGATGCAAAGCAATATTTTCCTTTGACACCCAAGGTCATGGGATAAAGAAACGTGGAACAAGGGAGCGTCAATTTTCATTGAAGATACAGGGTACAATGCTGCTGTACCAAGCTATCAGAAATAAATTAACATGATGGCAAACTTAGAGTGTCCTCTTAAAATGTGTTTGTAAGTGTGTGAGTGTGCATGTGCGGGGATGATGCTACATTGCTCTGTGTATTTTCATGGCTAGCAGAAACAGGCAACACAGGCTGAAAAAGAAACCCTTTTTAAAGATAATCTACTCTGTATATACTATAAATACCAACACACAGTTTTACAGGGAGCTCTGGGTTAAAGAGCTGAGAGGAATAAGTATGGTTTGCTGCCCAGTGAATTGCTCATCAACACGGTCTTAACTCATTACCAATTCCTAACCAAAACATAGACCCAAGGTGACTTTTCAGGATTAATAATACTCACATTTGTGCCCCTATAAAGGTAGGATAACCACCGTTGCATTCTGCCATTTGTTTGCCTCCACAGTAAGAACTAAATATGTGTATAGGGAAACAGAAGAAACCTTGTTTGTGTTTTGCTTTTTCAGTGGTATTATGCAGTGTAAATAAGGAGTAAATGTAAAGACTTGGGTTTCTGATTGCTCTGTGCTCAATTTGGAATCCTGTGAATTCAATGGAAAATCCTCCATTGACTTAGATGGGGTTTATGTCAGTCCCTTGAACATTATCAAGCCAGCTAGAGGGATTCATAGCATTCACCATATGGCTCCAACTTACCTTAATTCTTTACCTAACATTTCTGAAATGCAGACTGTAAGGGAGCATTCCTTTATAGTTAGGAAAGCACACGGTGCTTAATTTTAATGGAAAACTCTTTTTTAAACACAGATGGATCCTGCTGTGTTTGACAAATATGTTCCAGAAAGAAGCTCAATCTAGATGTTACGTGTAACTTTATCTTATTCCCTTTTGAGCACTACTGTTCTTGCAAAGTGATCTCTCAACTGCCCAAAGTCATTACACTTTTTCCCTTTCACATTGTACCTCTGTAAATGTCAGGCATAACTACATTTTTATTTGCAGAGATACCACTGCTATGAATGAGTAAAAATTTCCTGCTCCCCCGCCTCCTTCTCTTTACCCTGTGCGCTTTCTGCTAATATGATTTGTTGAACAAATTGTTCCATTAATCTGGGGCTGTTTGACAGAGTGAGAAAATAAGTGCCAAAGTGAGAAGATTCACAAGAATCGGAAATCTCAGTCCCTCTTTCTCAAGGTAAATAGTTATTATATCAGGGTGTCAGACTGGTGAAATGGATGTACTTTCATTCTCAGTTTGTAAATGTCACTTTTCTTCAGCCCATCAGGGTGACAAATGAGGTGTGGGTTACAGTAAGAGTTCATTCCTTGACAAAGTTCTTGCTGGCTTATTTCAACAGGAAGGTAACCTCCCCTTTCTGCCCCCCACCTAAAAGCAGGGGGAAGGGGGCAGATCTTTAGTCCAGAGAGGAACAAGAAACAGGGCAACCTGGGCTTGAATAATGCCCAAATTGGTTCCATTTGCTGCTAAAATCTGCTGGAGGTTTCTTCAAAAAACAAGTAATGATACACTTTGTTTGCCTTTCTCCTCTTTTCTTGCTTGTTGTTTTTAGCAAAGATCCATATGACATACTTTTACTGGTGCTTATGTCAATATTTATTGAACAAGTGGTCAAGGGAGGCCACTTTTTAAGCCCCATGCTATCTGGTTGTTAATTACCACACTGCAATGTGTTAATGAAGAATAACACCCTCTTCTTTTGACAGATAATTGATAAGAGATCAGGAGGCCCGATGCCTGACAAGAAACATGAAATGGCTTCTTTGATTGTTCTGCAGATGCTGCATTTGAGCAGTCAGAGGACTAGCAAAGAGCCCACATGGCTTACAGGGAAATGCAGTCCCAGGGTGAGGACCCTGGTAACAAAAGAGCAAAGGATGATCCAAGTGGTTTGAGCACAGGTTTTGATTTCTGAGTCTATAATAACCCTATGGTCTCTCAGGAAAATAGGATTTTCAGCAGCTCATGAAATGTCCTCACCAAGGCTAAGACAGCGTCTTGAGGACATAGACTTGTGCTTTTTGTTTTGTTAATGGTCTAATAACTATGAAAAAAAATCACTCCTGCCTGAATTTGCCATAGTAATGATTCAGAAAAATATTTGTTTGATGGATTTAACCCTTTTCTTTCTGCTTGTAGCAGCTCTTGGTGTTTTGAACAATCAGGTAACTCAATTCAGATTCTCATCCTGAGAATGGTTTGTGAGGGAGCTGTGTTTGCTGCTCATGAACAAAACTATTAGGAATCAAGCAGATGGATTTTGCTAGAAATTCTGGAGGACACATGAGCAGAAAGCAACTGTGGAAGGATGTTTTTTTTCTTTTCACTTTCAGAATGAAACAGATTTTTCTACAAAAACTAGGAATAAAAGCAAATTTTCATAATAAAATTGAACTCAGAAGCCAATGCACCAAATTAGTAGGTCTGTTTCTAAGATTTACAGGTATTCAAGGATCTGAATCGTGAATGAAGATTTTCTGTTTCCTTGGTGGGGGATGGCTGGGACTGGATCCCACAAGTAATCAGATCGTAAGTCCAGAAAGTTCAGTACTTGCAGGTCCTCAAGCAGATCCTAAGAGATATCAAGCAATCTGATTGGAAAGCCCACCTGTGTTTGCTTAGAAGCTCATCAAAGGCAATACGTTTTCACATAACATTTTGCTTTTGGTGAATCAGCATTATCTGGTGAAAACAGATTTCATTGCAAAATGTCTGCCCCAATAGTGTATAGTCTGGCACTTCATAAGAAATGAAAAGGGTTGAGGGTGAATGGGAAAAGGGACCTCCGTATCTGGATCTACTGCTTGAACTGAAAGGCTCTTAAATGAACGGCTATCATAGACTCGTGTGTGTTCAAACCCTCAGAGGGACATATTAATTAAATGCATGTTACATGTTTCTTTTCCTGACTGATAGAATGTCAGGCTTTGAATTAACTTGACAATGAAAATGCTTCTGATTCAGAAATGGAAATTTGCTTTTCATTGTTAAGAAAACCACTGTTCTCCAACACTCACTTAAAAGTAGCTATTTCTACAAACATGTCTGCCGCTAAATTCCCATGCTAGCATATTTGTGAGAAATTAACATTAAAAAGGAGACAACACATAATCAAAGCAAATCTATCTATTTTTTCTCTCAGGGTGTGCATTTCCAGTGTATTTATCTCTGTGGAATCCAGGCAGCAAATAATACTGAATTTTGTATGACATCATGCCTATTTTGAAGGGATCACAGTCTCATAAGCCTGCAATTATGCTTTACCTAGCAGGTCAGAGACTAAAAGACGCTACTGAAAAAGAAATTTCAGAAAGTAATTGTACACTGAAAAGGAAAAACAAATCACTACATCCTGCAATTTTAATTGTTTTCAATGTTCTTCTTTTTCCCATCAAGCTTGCTCCTGCACTTAAATTGTTCTTTGAAGACCTATTTTTTCCAGTACTGGCTATAATAAGCAGAACAGTTACAGTCAACAATATTCTGCCCACTTTGCCAGAGCCTTCATAATTTATGTCTAACCTGGATAGGAAAAGCCCTTATAAATTTCAACAAATGTCTCATTAATTAACACCCCATCTCCCTAAGCCACAGAGCAGCTGGTGAAAAGAATTGTGTAGGTTGATTCTGTAGATATAAACTAGGTCAACAAGAGGGATCCATACTCACTATTGCAGGCTGATATTTCTCTGGAGGGTATTAATAGTTTCTGGGATCTTTCAGCTTAGACTCAAAACTATTCAAAGTCAACAGTATAAAGCTGCTCAGCATATGTACTTAAATTTAACAAAAAAAAACCTAACCCACAACACATTTCAGGGCTTCTGTGCAATGAGATGCAATGGGTCAAATCCTGAGATCCTCACTTAGGCCTCTATCCAAGACAATCGGACACTTTCTATTGATTTAAATGAACTTTGTATTGTGACCTTTTCCTAGTTAGTGCTTGATCATGCAAACTCTTTACTGATTACACTATATATTCATGGCGAGTCTGAAGTCCTGACTCAGGCAAACCCTTTCTTCTTGCCTGCATGATAAATTATCTATAAAGCATTATTCTCTGCTCATTTCTAAATACTCCTTAGCCTATTCAATATGCTAATTTTAGGGTAATTTATTTTTTCTATAACTGTGCATAACTCTAATAAAATCAAATTAAAAATATAAGTCTGGACTGTGAGGAATTAATATTGCAGGTCTATCTAATGCAAGGAGCGAGTACAAGGTGAAAAAATGAGAGGGAGAAAATGCCTTGGAAGTATTTCCCTGACTGTAGATGTCTCGCATGTGAAAACCTTGTCTGAAGTCATCTGGGGAGGCAGGCAGGCAATTTTCACCTATTCTCTCAGTTTTAGTATAGCCTATATCATGATCAGATGTAGGGAAAGGAGAGGAGAATGTCTAGCAGTGGCTAGCAGTGAGAAATTAGTAGTACAAAGTTTAAGCAGGATCTGATAGCAGGAGGGGGGACTCAATGGGCAGGCAAGGCAGAGGAAGATGTTTTCATGCTGGCCGACTAATATCAAGAAGGGGAAGAATTAGACGTGCAAGACCAAAAATAAATGAGAGTATGAGGGTGAACATTTATCAGGAAAAAAGGGAGAGCAAGTAGGGGCTACACCAGGGTGTAAAACCAGAAAAGCAGTCAGCAGCAAAGCCATAAAACTCCTTGGAGGAGGTAATCCTGATGCTGGGGAAGTCAATGGGAGTTTTGCCATTGACTTCAACAGGGTCAGGATTTCACCCAGGGAGTGTTAATGTGATGTGGAAAGAGATAGGAAGACAGTGGAGATACTCAAGGGACAGAGCAACATGGTCATAGCATATAACATTAGCATATTAATGGCTATGGTTGTTTTATTTTACAGCTCTGTATGAAGCATAGAGACTATAGGAACTTCAAGAATACTAATATGCCCCTCATTATTAACTAATGCAATGGCAGAAATACTCACAATATAGATTCCCCCCTGCCATTTTCTCCTGCAATATCTCATGAGGAATGCTGAGTCAGACTAATTTTGGTATTGAAGAAAGAAAAGTCAGAGCAAATATCATCATGTCCAGTAAGCCTAATGTATTGATTGAATCCAAGCTGACCACAGAATTTAATTGCAGTCCATAATTATTTGAGGTTAGGAAAAGTTACATTATAGTTTCTCAGTTAAGCTAAATAGATCAAGACTTTTTATCTTGAAAAAGAATATCTGAAGAGGGGAAGGAGGAGGTCAGATATAGGTCTTTAACATTCTGGATGGCCCGGTAATGGCTAATAGATGAGTGTTCACTGTCTCTAGAAATCTAAGACTTAAAAGCCATCAAGTGAAACTAGCAAGGAGTATATTCAAAACAAACAAGACCTCTAGCACAAAAGCAATTTGTGAAGTTCCTTGCAACAATATTTAGGGGTGGTTGAATAGTTTCAAAAACAATCTATGGAGAAATTCATGGAAGAAAGACACATTGAGGACTATTCAGTGCATAGAGATCTCTTGTTCAGGGAGTTTCTAAGCCACAGGTCACTGAAAAACAGCAGAGTATTTTAGAAAAAGTATTCTTCCCAAGATACCTGCTCTAGCCAAATCCATAGCACATGTTGGGTTACACAGCCCCTAGGTCCAACATGGTGCAGCAATTCTCTATTCTAAGGCAAGAGGGGCTAATTTATTTGAATAAAGCCTACATCTCTTTTCCATTTTAACATCATTTCAATGGGGAAAATCCTGTAATATATTTATTTGTTCCTTCAAGCTTTCGTCAAACATTCTGGGAGTTCAAGGTGAGGAGTAGAAATGTCTGCAGGTAAAGGCCTTGTCAGAATAATTCCACTGGGCAGTTCTGCAAGGTTTGGCTATGCCACTGCTCGCTAAAAGGAGATGAGTGTGCCAAGAAATCGACAGCTTTGTTGGCTGGGTTTTTACCTTCTACTGGAAATTCACTTAGGAGCTAATCCAAAGCCAACTAAGTCAATGAAAAACTCCCATTAAGTTTAATGGGTTTGGGATCAGGCCCTTAAATCATAGGTAGGCAGCTAAATCTGCCAGTTCTTTAAAGATGCATAAATTTACCTGCTATTCCCCAAAGCGCAACTGCTTCCCTCCAACACCTGTCTGAGAGAACTATTGAGTATAATAAGAAAACCTTACAGAATCACAAGTAAGCTGTGAACACCAGACTGCCACCAATCTCTTCCCATGCTGAGGTAGTTAGTACCCGGGACTACTAAAAAACCATAATCAGGGATGGGGCTGAGATATGAAATACAAGTATTCCATCTGTTTAAGCCGAGCAGCTCGCAAAACATTAGCCAACTGCTAAGTTGCTGCTTTTCTACAAACTGAGTCATCCTCATCACACATTCCGCTGGGTTTAAAATGATTGACAGGAAAAAAAGCTAAGAGAAGCAGCTATTTCTTTACATTTAGCTGGTTTGTCAGGGCATTTGAAAACTTCTGGATTAAGGTGAAAATGCTTAAGGATTAAGTGGGGAGTGAAGGGAAAGGGAATGAAAACATTTTAGTGCTGTGAATTTAGAAGTCAAGCAGACACGCTCAGGAGAGCTAGCAAGACCTTTACCAATATGCTGTATCTAATCAACAATATCGTTTAGAGTTTTCCACTTTATGGTGGAAAAAAAAGTAATGTTTGAAGGCTTCTCTCGCCAGTGCTGTATCTCATCAGGTTCCTTAATGTACTCAGCATGTGTTTTGCAAAATGAGATTTTGCAAAAATCAGGGTCGCTCCTTGCACCCAGGCAAGAGGTATTAAAAGATATTAATCTTTACAAAGAGTGCCCTGAAATGATGGAAATAAATATGAGTCTCAAGAACTTTTGAGAGCGTTACCAGGGTCTCAATTGCACCAGACAGTTGTGAATCATAGCAAGAAATGTCTAGGAATGTGTTATTCAAATGGAAGTGCTGATATTGACAACATTCACATTTCAAAGACTATTTTGAATTGTTGTAATGTTGTTAATTGCATGAATAACAAGCAAAAAAGAGGTTGCTCTCTGTACTCCAAATTTCTCTGTGCTGTGGTAGGCAAATGGTGACTTGAAGTGGTCCGGAAACAATTATTTCATGCCTTGACCTATTGCAGGGGTCCTGTAATGGTTTGAGTACTTGGTTTTCTGTGTTTATTTCCCCATGTAGTATTTTTGTGCAGGGAAAAAAAAAACAACAAAACAAGGAAGAAAAATCAGATATTATCAATTTTGCAGAGAAGACTGGAAGGTCCTGTCAGGTAGCAAGAGATTAAAATGATTAAACTGTGGAAACTTGATCTGGAAGAATATAGGAAAAATGTAGGAAGTTTTTCAAATGCTTGAAGTAAGTTTAAAGACCCCATGGAGGAAAAAGACAAGTAGGAGGAATAGGAAGATTTCATATTATCGCTTGTAGGAAGATGTTTCTTTTGCGGAGACCCCTAGAGCTGAAAAAAATAGAAATAGTGAGTCATTAATTCTCAGTTCAGTTGTTTTCTTTGATGTTTGCTATTCAGAGTAAGTAGTTTATGTCCATTCTGGGACTGGAAGCACTTGTATACACTGTAACATCATCATCATCATATCTGAATAATTTATATTTTAAAAAACCCTTGCACACTTTATGAAACAGAATACAGCCGTTGCTGCATTTGCTCATATAAAGGACCACACCACCTCTCTTCCTTAAATTCAATCCCTAAGAAATGTCCCGATGCTTAGAGAAAAAAACTGTAGACAACCAAAGATAATTAACACCTATGGAAACAAAAGTTGATGTATTTTTGGTTTTATCAGCAAAGGTTGATTCATATAACACCCAAATGTAGCAGCTATGATTCAGACATCTATCCATCACAGCTCTAAATATTTCTGAACTATCTTCTTGGGGCAATATCTGAAAACTACTGGGCAGGCAGCTCAAAAACAACCTGATACTATATATGTCAACGAGTTTGTTGGATTTAATTTGTTGAGTAGATATACACTTGTCAGGGACCCTAGGCACATACTTATAAAAAGACTAGGGGCTTGAAAGGTCACATAAATCTGATTTACTAATCAGCTAATCTGTGCCCTTCCAAGCCCTGTAAAACACATGTAGGTATCTACATGTATCACTTAAAAATAGATTGGGGTTTTTTTAAGTGTGGCATGATTTTTACTGAGTATTCCATTCATCCTGCATTCTGGACCTAAGAAAACAGGTGTAAATAACATAATGTCACTTCCTGATGTACCCACCTGGCTGCAACCGTCTATCACATTCTGAGCCGTTTCCACTTCTTAGTAGAAAGGATTTTCTCTTTTTTAAGTCGGCATATGCACTCCATTTTACATGAAAAAATGCATGAATAGTTAGGCATAGTGACAATAAAACATCCACATTTGAAAATGTCCTGCCCAAATCCATACAATTCAGTGGACATTTGATACCAAGGTTGTCTAGTAGATGGCAGTCTGTTCTCCGTTAGTTTTCAATCAACTCTTCTGTTAAATGCCCTGTTTCACTTAGAAACTACACAGTAGGAAATTAAAACATGTTGATAGATTGGAAAGTTATTAAGCTTCCTTGCAGTGTTAAACAAGAATTTACAAGAATTCGCTCTCCAGATTTATCAGGGATATATTTACAGTACTTGAGTAAGTGTGAATATTACTCACTGGAGATATTTAGTCACATACTGTATCTCTCTGAAGGGAGACCATATTGCATTAAATGTCTCCACCATGTTCTGTAATTTGAAAGATAAATCCTTGAGTGCTGATTAGTCATATATTGATACAGAACATCTATTATTTTGGGTCTATAAGAAGATTTTCATCTCTGCAATATTAATTTCTTGGCTATCATCATGGTTTTTCTTAGCAACCATCTTTCATTATCATAACTCAGGCCACTCGATATTGTTAAATTTCCTCATGTACAGTGCCAGAAATGACACTGAAGGTGGGGGAGGTAAATCTTACTTAAATTAAATGGTTTGGTGTGGGCTTAAAACAAGAGCAGACATTGCTAAGGTTTTGTGTGAAGTTTTTCCAGTGACACATTTTGTGGCATTAGGGAAAAAACACGGACTCAGAGGGGCTCCATTTCCACCTCTGAAAAATGGTTCGTAGTGTAACTTCCTGGTATGATGAGATACTGGTTTTATTCCCAAATTATTATGTAATATCTTAGTTAAAACAGGGTCCAGTAGCTAATATCGAAAACAATATTTAGCAGCTCCACTCCCATTGAATCCAAGTATCTGATTCCCCTTGGGGATCTGGTGAAGAAAACAAATAGGTGCTCTGTCTTGTGAGAGTATTCGGGTTTAGCAGCAATGATGACCAGAGTGAAATCTCAATTTAACGAAAGAAAAGGTGAAAGAATTTGTGATCATTTTGTAGGTAGTGAGAAATATCAGCTATACCTGATACACAAGCTTTACTTGATACTCAAAGCCAAAATAATATCCCATAGATCAAAGTTGAAGGTAGGAGCAATTTTTAAGCATTGATTTTTGACTAACCATCAGTGTAGCACTAGATTTTTCTGTCTTTAAATCACGGTTGGGAATGGTATTCTCAAAATACTGTGGTTGAGTAAGAGTCAAAGCTCCATGGAAAGTTACTTTTCACAATGCAATATTGTTCCTATACATCAGAGAAATATCGGTTCTCCTCTTCTGTCTTCAGCCCACTTGCCAGGAGAAAAATTGTCATGTTTTCATCTTTTCTCATTTTTTTCCCCTTTCCACTAAAAACCAAACAAACCTCTCAGTAAAATAACTCTGCCCACTAACAGTGGAAGTTAACAAAGAGACTCTACTGTACTTCTCTCCAATGTAAAGACTGTGTATTTCAGGATAAGGAAGATTTATTTTCTTCTAGAGAACAGATGCAGCAAAGGCATTCAGCACCAGATGCCCCCATACTGCCCTCTTAACATCTCTCAGCTGTGGGGCAGAGGGAGTCAGACCAGGGGATGACACAGGATCTCATTCCTCTGCCTTTTCAGCCTTGTCTCTCTGAAGTGGTAGTGATCACTGTAAAGTAGGCAGCTCCAGTGTCTTTTGTGATCAGCTCTAACACCAGCAATTAATTTCTCCTGTTGGGGCATCAGGGGCTTCAGGCAGTTCACAAGCACAGTGAAATAAATGGCAAGACACCAATTTTCTTACATGAACTTTCTAGGGCAGAAATCAGGTTTTAAGGGCATAAGAGATCATGCTGTCTGACTTGCTGCATAGTCCTGGAAAGGAGGCTTGTCCTAAGATGACCAGCTTGTGAATCGAGACCACTGTGCTTTTCTTTAGTAGATCCTGCAGAGAAACACCTTTTAATTTGGGCTGAATGCTTGGAAAAAAAGCAAACAAAGGGAAATGTGAAGAAAATAAAAAGGGACGTGAAAGGAAAAGGGAAAAGGAAAGGGAAAGAAAAGAGAAGAGTGGAAAGGAAAGAGGGGAAAGGAGGAAGGAGAAAGGGGTATTTCTACTGCATTAAACTCAACTGGATATAAACCTACCATAATTTCACACACAAATCCAAACCTTTCCTTTTTCAGCTCAGCCTGCTCCACTGTAGTTCACAAAATGTTATCATCGAGCTGAGCTGGCTGCGCAGTCACGACCCTCTGAGCACTCAGATCAGGATGAGACAAACCAGCTGTGCCAGATCCTGAACTGAAGCATTGCCATGAGGTTCATCTGTTTTAGATCAAAGGGCCGTGGGGTGGCTCTCAGCAGAAAGTGCTGGGAATAGGAGACCTTAAACCTTTTGATTCCCACAGTCCCTCAACCTCCAGATACATTAAAATATTTAATCAAAATCTAATGGCAGTGATCTTGTTTGTACAAATACTTTATTATCCTGTGCATTTTAACCACAATCTGCCTGGTTCCTAATGCGACCTAAAGAACCAGTCGGCATTTATTAGAAATGCAAGGCAGAAAGCTTCTGGCTCAGCAATTAATCACTGACATAGAGGAATTTCTTCTCTCCAGGTGGGGAATCCATCCAAAAACTAAGAAAAATAATCGGGCTAATTAATTCTTATCTGCAAAGAGCAATTAGATAAATGACCTAAAAACAGGCCTGTCACCCCTAGTGAGGTACTCAGTTTCTAAATAGAATAATGTCTCTTTGCCAGGCCATCTCTGCAGTGAAATGGAGATCACAGAGAGGAAGGGGAAAAGACAGCATGTGGGGAGGGGATGGACTGATAGGGGAGTAGGTTAATTAGAGCTGAGACCAGCCATTGATATAAAAAAAAATAAACCAAAGCTCTGCAATTGGGTAGATTTGATCTGATCCCATCACCTTCACAGTTATGCCATTGTGCATCCGGAGGTACTAAAGAGAGTAAAGTCATGTCTCCAAGCTACTCTTACAGAGGAAAACCACTCACCAGGCTTATCCACCATTGTGTTGCATTTCACCTTGGTGAGCAGCATCCCCGACACAGCTCTCTATTAACTTTGAACTGTGCGGCACCGGCACAGACCGATGGTGCTGAAGTGAGATGCAGAATACTGTGTTTCAATTAGTTTGCTCTGTCAGACTTCTTTGGTTTTAGTTAGGTGTACGATGCATAAAGCTTTATGAGTGAGCCAAATTAATATAAGCAGCACAAGTGAGAAGGTAACAAGATCATATGCACATCAGACCTTTGGTCAACTATGTATCACCAGTAAAAGTCCTGCTATCCTTTCAGATGTCATATATACATATATATATATAGCCAGACATAAGCCAGAAGGGGTGATCAAAAGAGGAGAGAATGACCTTTGCAACAGTGAGATATGCAAACTAACATTGTTTTTGCAACCTTTCCTGATTATAAGGTTTTCTTTTTGAGAAGCAATGAGCCGGAATGTGAAACATCCTTCTTCGCATATGAGAAGCCATCTCCCAAGGTCTTTTGTGTTAACATACATCTTGCTCAGTGTGCACAAGGTATCATTTCCCTAATGCTGCTGTTCTGACCACTTATATTATGACACCATGCCATTTTTGATGGTAGGAGACAAAGGGAGACATTGGAATAATTGATTCAAGTTTATTTAAGTAAGTATTTACAGAAATAAGCCTAAATGACTAGACATGAAGTACTACAGCAGTCAGATCAAGACAATCCACTCCAGTTATACTTAACCAGGGTTTTAGCCTCCAAGGACCTGATTTGAGACTAACAAAGTGTTTTCCAGCTCCCAGCACCCGTGTCAATCACATTCCTCCTGCCTTGGAGCCATTAACACAGCGCCAAATACAAATGTAAATAACAAATCTGCAGGTAGTTTTACTGTTTCCAAGATCCAAAGCCTCCTACAGTAAAAAGAAATCACAATCCCAAAAGCTACAGATGCTGATAAAAGACCTTTGCCTCTCTCTGAAAACTTGTGTGACCAAGGTTCCTATAATTTATACAAAGCAGATGTCTGCTTAAATGCTTTACTCAAAGCTGTCATGGCTCCTACAACCAAGCAGTTAACAATAAATTATGAGGACTAATGGATTAGATCAAGATGCATGAGAACACTGTATATGTTCTTAAGAATGATATTTCACTTACAAAAAAACTGTGAATGTTTTGAGACGAGAAGGGATATATATTCCAGTTAAGTACTTTGCTGCTTGCATTGGCTGAAATGCGGCGGCACAACAAAAGCAGCCATCTGTGTTTAAACACAAAGGAAGAGACAAGCAAGTCTGTGTCAGTTTAAATTTATATTTCTCCTCTATGATGTTAACGTGAGGTTTAAAGCAGACATGAGCCAAAGGATGCCTAAGGATCCTTCTGTAAAATGGATGAATGTGTTGAACATGGACAGCTCAGACTCAGACCTGGGCATCCACAGGACTGGGGATGTTCTGGGGAGAAGCCTTGCTTCAGAAATAGGGTTCACTGCAGAACTTGTGTCTACTTTGTAAACCTCACCAGAGTTCAGAGCGATAAGTTTCATTTTGGACTTTGTTGCATATATCAAAATGGACAAGACTTCAGGTGCTGGCTATTGAGGGTGGCCAACTGGAATATTGCTCTGATAATTGCCCTCTCTTCATTTTTTTGCTATCATGCAGCAAAGTTCTCAAGAATTACATATTCAGACAAGAATGTGGTCTAGAATGGATATTTGCTAATAATGCTGATTCATAATGATGAAAATAACACTGGAAAAACTGAAAAACACACTGTGAAGTCTGCAGGCAGGTTGGTGTTTTCAGATAATGTTGTTTCAAGAAATGCCAATGGTACATTCTTCAGAGTTCCAAATAGAAGTATTGAATAATGTAAATCAATGATGTAATACCAGAACAGTATTATATGTGTATGTATCTCTATATATTTCTGAGCCTACTCTAACACTAGCAAGAAGGGCCAAAACAAAGTCCATTCTTATGTTATGTAAAGTACATTGACTCCAAAGCATTGGTAATATTCACGCCCACAATAGATTTGGACATTCAGAGCTACTTGGAATTGAAAATTATGGGGGCAGCTGGTTTGCAAGGGTTAGTCCCCAGTCCCTGCAAATGTCTGCAAGCGTTCAGTTTCTTCCACATTCGTGCTGTACAATGATTTGGAGGTAGGAAAAATAACTTGGGGTTTTTTTAATTTGCAACTGGCTCACTTATGTTTAATTTATACAGAAGTAGGTACAGCCTCCTCCAGCATCAGAGCGTTAGGGTGTTTTTAATGAATAACTTAGAAGAAACAGTCACCTGCTAACAGGTCAGTCTCCCTTTTGTGTTTCATTCCAGTTTCATTAGTAAAGCAAAAAGGCCCTTGTTTGGATTAATGGAAATAAAACCACAGGGACTAAATTATTAAGTATCCAGTGGTTATTTCTAGTAGCTCCTACTTTCAGCTGGGACCGTGATTTTTATAATCTCAAGCTCAAAGCTTTGCTGTGTAAGTACAAATATCTTGGTCTGCAACATGGAACATGGAAAACGTTTTGCTTTAGCAGAGATCACGCAGCATCTTTCTTCACTGATGCAGCTAAACAGCCTCTGGTTTTAAGGATATCACCCCTACTTCATCCCTGAGCTGCTGGGATTGCTCTCAGCAGCAACTTCTGAGCAGACTCACTTCAGATGCTTGCTTTCTTTCCACCCCTTCACCTTTTCCCTCTTCACATCCCTTCACCATCACCTTCCAACAAGGGTCTATTTTTATTTACATATTTATTTCTTTTCATTGAAACTGCAATATCTGAGGTGGTTACGGGCAGGAAGCAGAACCATATGCTCGGCCTAACTTATATAAACAGTGTCCTGGGTGACAGCCTTTCCAAGCCCATCTGCAGCTGCGAGGGAATCCATTATTTTTCTGGTCCCTGGGGAGAAAAAGTTCTTGAGCATCATTACTCGTAGGCAAATGTAACTGACTGTACCATGCACCCTAATTTGCTTGCCATAATTATAGGTCGCTCACCCCCCTTTGCTATTTATAAACCCTTTTTATTTATTTTTCTGTACTTATCAATAATGAATGGAGGCCAGTGAATCATGGGGCTGTAATATTTGAATATTATGAAAATGCTAATAACAAGGTATCATAGGCAGCAGCACCCAGGTCTTATCAGCTGGTCAGATGCTCTATTAAGCAGCCAGTGAGGAGTTCAAGCAAATTGGTTATGTTAATGTCCTGTAGTACTTGGGGAAGACGAGGAGTTAGCAATTAATTTTTTTTCCCTTCCTCTTAGCAGGCTGCAAGCTGACAGGGCAAATTTATATTCCTCTTATTCTATGGGACCCCAGCTCAGAAGGGGGGGGCAAGGTGGAAGTGCGAGAGGCTACCAAGAGCTTTCTGAGATCTAATTGCATGGTGCGACTGGAAACTGGTGGGAGGGCAAGGGGGGCAAGCAAGGAATAAGTAAATAAATATATAACTAAGCAAGCGAGCCCCAAAACAATGGGAACGCGGCGTTCTTCCCCATTCATTCAGCTGACAGTGCTTTTGCAACTTAAACCTGTTTTATTAATTATGTTTGACATTTCCTTAATTAGTTTCATTTACATCCCATCAGCCCCTACCAGACGATTGCCCCATACATCATTTCACTGGAGGACTGAGATGCCTACAGAATTACAAAAACAGCCCCCCCGTTTCAGTCTTCAATAACTCATCACTGTATATTTCACAGATTTTGGGAATTAGTCTTTTCACCTCTTCTTTTTCTTCAAAAATAGACAGATATTTCATCATCTTTTTTCAAGCGATTATGACATTTTCAAAGGAGTGTGATGCTGGGCTAAATTTCTATTTTGCTTCCATGCACACAGTTTGCTTTGTTTTGTAGCCCCTACATGTCTTGACAGTGACAAAATATGGACTTTACTGAAGGATTCCTTTCTATGGACCCTGTCCTGGCTCCACTGAACCCTGCTAGTCTGCCCCAGTGCTTCCCCGGATAGCTCTGCATACTCACAGTAGCTTTCTTTAATGTACAGGCAGGCTCTTGTTGTCCCCACCGTTGCTATGCAGTTTTCCATCTATTGATTAATTTCCACAGAAGCCATGACGGACTTTTTACAACTTTAGTAAGAATGAAAGGGTCGTTTGGTTGTTTCATGCCAGTGCTCTGACTTAGTCTCTTGCCCGCCTGTCCTACCTATTCTCCATTCTTTCCATGCGCTGGTGTATGCGCTGTCACTTTGCACATTGAATAGTCAAAGATAGGGCTAACATTAGAGCCAGGGATTTTAAAGGACATAATATTTTAGACTCAGTTCAATGCGTGGTGCGCTGTAAAGAACAGTAAAATCAGAAGACACAGAGCCCTTAGCCTTGCAGTGGGGCTAGTCAGAGATCTCCAGGCTAATGCACATTGTAGTTTAGTAAGAGGAGGAGTGAGCAGTTTCAGCCTGGAAGCTGCATAGGCAAAATCATACAGTGCTGCATCATAAAATCAAGTCTCCTGTGTGGAAACAACTCGCCCTGCACACCCAACCTGAGAGCCACCTGGCAGGAGGCTGGACCTGCTGCACGCTTCGGCTGTCAGATGTCTGCTGCGGAACCCGGCTCTTCTGTCCAGCACTCAGCACAAAGTGACTGACTGTTCCTGACTGGGGTAAAGTGACAACCTGTTTGTGCTAATCCCAGAACGTGCTACCAGGAGCTGTCATTTCAGAGTCATCACACTCTCTGTTGATATCAGTGAAGTTAATCATGCAGAAGGAAAAAGCCTGTATTAAAGCAGATAATTATTCCCCAGTTCCTTAATAACACATGCAAGGGAAAGTGATTCTTATTGTCTTGGCAACCTATGATATTTCAGCACATTTTCTGCTTAGTATTGATGCCCAGGCATCCTTTACACTTCCTAGGTCAGGGTTGCGCTGTGCAGCAACTGGCCATCCACACAAAAGAAAGAGAAGTTTCTTTATCGTGGACTGTTATGTGTCTGATACAGACCTCATGCTCATTTCATAACAAAAAAATGGCATTGTGAGAGCTCGTTGACAGTAAGTAACCTCCTTGTCTTGGTTGATTTGAGTAGTTCATCTAATTAAAAAGATAGCTGAGGAAAAGTTGTCTTTATCCAGCCACCTACTCGTCCTTGTAAGGGCAGTCTGGGTCTCTGTGCAACAGCGCAGAGCTGTTATCTGCCAGCTCAAGCCCTCCCAATACAAGTACCAGATGGACTTGCAGCCTCAATAAAAGAAATATTCATGCAACATATGGAAATATATTAACCAAAAGAAACACACTCGAAATATTGATGTGCTCGCTTTCTCAGGGGGACTTATTTCCTAGGGCAAAGACTGCTTCAGTGTCTCCTAACCACATTTCTCAGCCCTTTTGGCTTTGGGACCAGGTCATGTGAAGCCAGGCAGATATTTTGATGCCTGCAACAGGATCCAGGTGTTACAGATGCTTCTGGTCCTCTGTCCTCTCATCTGTCTGGATCTAGCCTGGGTTATACCCAACTGTCTCCTCAACTTAAGTTTGCCCAGACCTTTAAGAGTTTGCTCTCATTAAATTCTCCCAGCCCTTGACCCTTGGAAGAGAGGCAGAGGGGAAAAGATGGGGGAATAATGCTCTCAGTTCACCTTAGAGATTATTACATCTGCATTCTGGGAACTAGCAGACATTGGGGCTAGACTTCCACAGTTGGACTAGACATAAAGAAAAAATCTTGCAATTTGGTCTGAAACTAGAGAGATTTCATCCTGTTTTGGAAGCTTTCCAGGTAAAAGCCATGTCTGGGACCCTATCCAGATTTTCTGTAAAGCAATGGCTGTTTCATTTCCAGATCATTTCAATCCTCAAGATCAAAGGCAGCCTGATTTTAAAAACAGGAATTAAGCACTGGCGGAGAAGGAGGCAGTTTTAACTTTGCTGTAATCATGCACACGATTCACAGAGGAGTTTAGTCAAAAAAGTTTGGGGGGTGGTGGTTTGGTTTGGTTTTGTTGTTTGTATCTTGCTTCATTCCTTTCCTTGTTCTCTCTTATCTTTGATCCAAGCATTTCCCCAAGACACTGCGAGAACACGGGTGTGAGAGGAATACGAAGCGGATTGTAGGGAAAAGGTTGATAAGATGCATTCAATAGTTCCTGGTGGTTTTCTTTTTCAAGAATGCAGCTCAGGAGCAGTTCAGAGGAAATTTGGAGGGATGAAGACAGGGGATGAAATACATATCCCTGTGGGATCACAAGCAGCCCTGGGTGTTGCTCTGTGGGCTCTTGCTTCACACAGTGGTTCTGTTGGAGCTAGACTGGCTGATTTTGGTATTGTCCTCTTTGGCCATTGATGCTCTTTCATGGCATGTTAACCTCAAAGGGTTTAGATCATTTCCCAGCTTTCCTGTTTGGATTCCACTTCAAACATATGAATCTAAACCCCAAAACCTCCAGTTCAATTATGCACATTTAAAAACTTCCATGGAAATTGGTAGATTTCTCAAATGCTGCTGAGGCTTCAGATTTATCTGAAATAGCATCAAATGGCCAAAAAAGAAAAGGAAAATCAAAATATTTTTCTGTCACATGCTGTCATACATTGTCAGGGAACCTTGTGCTGTAGCTGCAGTGAAGTTGAATCTGATTAAAAGATCAGCAAACAAGGCAGGTTGAGGGGAATTTGATCTCATCATTGCTATGCCTGGAAATACCTGTCATCTTCTAGGTTGTCCTGCACTGTGACACTTTTTCTTATCCAGTTTGCCAATGGACATTCATGGTGACATTTGGTGCAAGCAAAAGGGAGAAAAATAATAATAAGAAAAGAGACCAAATCCATTCCATTTTTATCTTCAAGCCCTGTATTTTCATTCCTCTGAGATCAAGCCTAAACATAAATACCAATTATCAGAGCTACAGACAAATGAATAATGTGATGTAAAACAATCCTGCTTTATTCAAATGAGAGTAGAGGTGAAATTAGAGCTACGCAGGATATTATGTTAAAAAGCACACACACACACACAAAAAGAAAGCAAAATGTCTAATTTTAACATAGTGTTGTTATCTGTGATTAATGATTTCCGTGGGTGTATAACTCTTATGCAAAAATGCCATGTAATCATGTACATATTTGATTAAATAGCTTAATTTGTGTTCATTTAAAAAAAAATAAAATAAAGCCAAATAAGCTAGATAATGAGTGGGCGTGTTGTAGGAAAAGCAGATGGGATTTGAGGCACTGGCTGTGTTCAAAGGAAGCCACCAATTTCACTTCAAGAATATTTGCGTATGAAAGCTGATATTTTCTAGAAACATTCATGAGGAGAACACAGAGGGAAATTTTGCCAAATTCTGCCGGTTTTAATGAAGGGGGAAAAAAAGTTCAATTCCCACTCCTTGGGAAGAGCATCTTTATTTATTTATTTTTCTATATTTACTGGGAATGTTTTCTTTCTCTGTGTCAGTTATACCTAAAGCATCCTTTTGTTTACTTCCGAGTCTCTGACAGCAACCTTCCCTTTCTTTACCTTCACCTGTGGAATTAAATACTTATTTTTCCTCACACAATAAAAAAAGACACCTCTCCAGACTGGAAATAATGGGATTCTTTTGTGGGTAAAGCTGTGTAAATCACAGTGTCAAATGAATGGACAAAGCTTTAATGGGGCTAATAAACACGTCCCTCTGTATCGAGCAAGGGGAATTTTTATGAAAATGATCAAATAAAGTAATAAAAAAGAAGGGGCTTCCCCTCTGGGTTTATGAGCTCTCTTGTTACACATCATGTATGACACACTGACTGGCAGAATATATGATGGACTGTCATACATTGCAGAATGACTTCAATTAGGATGATAAGATGACAAGTTCCCATAGTTCATATCTGGGTTGGCAGTGGGTTTTTTTTCAACAGGGCTCTTACTTTGACCTCTTTCTTTCTAATGTTTGATACGAAATTTAAAGGGCCGGATGAGGTCGTAGGAGACAAAATATGACTTATGTCAGGGGAGAGAGAGGAAGGCCATTTGTTTCTTTGTTTGCTCTTATATCCATGGATAGGCTCCTGTAATTCAGTGTCCGTCTCACTATTAAAAATAATTAATGCCAACAGTTCAACCCACATGTGCAACTCCACAGTAATAAACCAGCAAATGCTGCCTGCTGCTTGCCATCAGCTGCAAAAAACACACAACCTACAAGCAGATATGGAGGCGCATCAGACAACACAATGCATAAGCCAGCATCCACAAGTGTCACCATCAATTCCTTTATACCGCCTAGTTCTGCATGTAGGATCACAAAGCAATACCTTTATTTCCATAAGGAGGAGGTTAACTTCAGGCCCATAAATACATGCTGGAAGAAGCAGAATGCCGACGTAATTTGAAGGTAGTTCTGTGATCGTCCAGCTAAAAAGCATGGCTTGTCTCTCTCTGAATATTCAGTAGCTAAAAGCTGCAAAGCTGTGGGCTGAGACAGATAGCAACTCTGCTTGAAGAAGGAGCTGCTTCTGAGATGGATGGTGAAGTGGTGCTGTCAGCACTTTGAACGCTAGGGAAGAAAAAAGGTACAAATTATGAGGTATTTAGAACTTACTGATGCTTTTGTGGACCTGGGAAACCTCACCTGTAAAAAATTAAACAGAAAAACCATGTGTACAAGGCCTTCTTTTAGGGATATTTTAGAGTTCTTTAAATAAGGGTGTTCCAATGGTCATCAAGAGCAAATATTGCTTTTGTAGGACCTACATATAATACTACTGGGTCAGGATCAATCTCAGACTGCTTCTTCTGTGGCGGCTATAAAATAGACAGAATGAAGATGGAAAGCTACTCATCCTCTGCAGGACTAAGAGGACTTTGTGATATTGCTGATCCCTGATACCATCGTCTGTCTGACCCCAGGGATACTCTGTGGCTGGACAGCATTGCCTCATCAACTCAGAATCTGACTCAGGTATTTTGCATTATAGCATGATTTGAGAGTGTCCACCAGCCTGGAAAAGGGAAATGTTTTCCAGCAGATCACATCTTTTCCAGGTGGCCTATTCTGCAGACTCAGCATTATTGCAAAGGATTTGCCTGCAAGTCAAAAAATTGCTTGTGTACAAGTGTCAAAAGCAAATCAGTAAGTGGAAGGAGTGGGATAATGGAGGCACTTACTGCTAAACAAAGTCATAGGTTTGGTTTGCATACATTCCAGTGGGAATGACTTTGACTTTGAAGAATGGCACATGTCATGGTGTAGCTACAGAAAAGAATGTAACTCAAACATGATGAAAAAGAAAAGCCTCACTAGATAGAAACTGAATAGCAAAACTCACTTCATGTCTCCTTAGCTCTGCTAAGTCACAAATATCAGGAGCTACCAGGAAGAATTTCCTTGGCATCTACTTCTTGGGATAAATTGAGGTCTAAATCTAGAGTAATGTGCCCAGAAGCTCCTGTTGGAGAAAAAAAAAGGGGAAAGAAGAAAAGAGAAGAATAAAGGGGAAAAAATCAGCTGAGTTTAATCTGAACAGTGTATCCATCACCAAAAATGATACAAATCAGCTATTACTGGATCATGCAAAAGCAACTCCACTACCTGTGATCCTTCCTTTGCTTTCTAAACCTCTTTTCAGCCCAGCCTAATGAATTGTCAGAACTGTCAGACGGCTTCAAGGAATGACAAATGTCTATGATTTGCTGCTGCTACTTTGCTGAAAACACCTGATGTATGTAGTCTTGAAATCCTCTGTTTTGTATTAAAGGCAAGGGTAAGATGAAGGAATTGGTGTACATGTAGAGCTATTTTCTTCCATTTTACATATATGTAGCCTAATGAGAAAAATAGGATAAAAGAAAGTTCAGGTTGAATACTAAAGCATCCCTAAACCAGGAAACAACCCAAAGGAGACAGAAGATGAAACCTCAACTGTGTCTTTTCTTGAATACTTTATAATCCCATATTTAGTTATATGATTTCATATTATGTAAAATAACTGTCTATGACCTGACATAAAATTCGCAATGATGTATCTCTATTCCTGTATGATGTTTTCTTAATCAAAATTATAGATAATAAACCACAAAGCATTCTAACTCCATAAAGAAATTATTTGACAGACAATAAGATCAATCAAATAATTAATCTGACAAATATCAGAGTTTGAGTTATACAGGCTCCAAACATTTATTAACTTGCAGCCAGATTCTGTGAACATTTGTCATTGACTTAAATGGGTCTAAGATTTCACTTCTTGACGAGTGACAGGCCCTGATGGGTATTTAGTCATTTCTGCTATACCAGATTGGCACTGTACTTAATACATTTGCTAATTCTGTCATAGAACTTATTCCCTATAACATTCCCTGCACCTACCCTAAAGAAACTCTTGTGAAGCTGTCCCTTCAAGAACACACAGACAAAAAAACATGGTTTTGGAAAACAGACAGTATGACTCTTGCCTAATTAGTCACTTGTCCAGCACTGTAATGCATTTTAAAAAGGCTCCTATTGACTGGAGAATATTTTTGCTGCTTCAGTGCTTGTTGGACAATATTTTCACAACAGCTCCCAGGCAATCAGGGGTTTTTTTGTGTGACTTTTATGGAAAATGACCTGCATTATGTAAGCACTGTTAGAGAAGAGATAGATGCAACCATGGTACTAACCATGAAGGTAATGGACACTGGAAACCTGATTCTTGTAAGGTTAGTAGCGTCGCAAATTGGGTTCCTCAGCTGAGAGATTGGAGGCAAAGAACTGAGGTGGTGGAAAACTGAACCAACGGTGTCAGTGAACAAGGACCTAAGCAAAGCTGACCATTCCTGTACATTAGGGGCTGTTCATTAGGGGCTGTAGTGACAGGACAAGGGGTAACGGGTTCAAACTTAAACAGGAGAAGTTTAGATTGGATATAAGGAAGAAGTTCT
>WYDI02023417.1:0-21919 GCA_009867235.2 Psittacus erithacus | reverse complement strand
CAGCAGCAGTGGTTTGTGTTATACCTTAGTTACTGGACTGTTCTTATCTCAACCTGTGGGAGTTATATTCTTTCAATCCTCCTTCCCATCCCTCCAGGAGCAGGGGGAGGAAGGAGGAGAAGTGAGTGAGTGGCTGTGTGGTTCTGGGCTGCCGGCTGGGCTTAAACCATGACAATGGGTCATTTATGGGGCTGTGGTACCTCTCACTTCCAAATGTTTTCACTTGATTAACTGGAACATTTAAGGCAGCTGAGCAGGGCCATGCTGATGTTCCTGACTCATGAAACACATACAAGACAGAGATGGGAAGAGCAGAAAATTTTGTCCTTAAACCACACAGAAGCCACACACAGACTATGACTATCTCAAATCCCACCATGATCTTTGCCTCCCTGCTCATCCCCTAGCAGCTCACATGTAGAGGAAAGCAGCCCGCTCGTGAACTTACCCCAGCATGCCTGCAGTCACAAAGACCACCCAGAGGTGGCCTAAACTCAGAGTGAAGGTGTAGGCTATCATTCCCATCAGAGACATGATATAGACAACAAGTGTTGTCTGTCTGCAATGAAAAGCAGAGTCAGGGCTTTATTTAATCCAGTCCTCCTTTTTGCCTTCAGATCATAGTATAGTTTGCATAATGTGGTTAATAAATAAACATTATAGGGGGCTTTGTTCTCTGCGGAGTTGGGTTACATCATATCTGTAAGGAGCCACCTATGAAGCAGCCACAAAACTCAGATCGTACCATGGGCTAACAGGTCCTTGGTCATATACTGTACACACCTCTTGAGAGGGAGAAGAAGAGCCAAATAAAGGGATCATTAATCTTTTTTAGGCACCCTCTGTACTATAACCAGCTGGACACATTTACTTATAAGTAGGAGTTGAGGGGGATTGAGTACTCCCAAGCAGGAAAGCAAAGGGAAGTGGTGACAACACTGCTCCACTGTTATAGGCCTGTATTTTTCATCGCTGTCCAAAACACCTTTCATTGCTGCTCCTTTCTGTGTTTAAACTGCCTACAGCACTTGGAGAGGTGACGTGCAAGCCAAGTTGCCCTCACAGCCTCACCTTCAAACCAGGGAAGTGTTTAGCAAGGACAGTGCTAGTTTCACAGCCAGTGGCAGCTGAGACACAAGCTCTCATCTGTGGGCAGAGCAACAAAAAGACCCTGTGCCCAGGAAGCATGCCAGGTAGGTCCTGGGGAAAGCCAGATCCTGGGAACTGCCAGACCTACAGCCTGCCCACGCTGAGGAATGTCAGTGGGCTTGGTATTGTGACATACATGCAGCAGCCCAGGACAGCTTTATCAGAACTGAAACATTAGCAATCATCATTCTTGATTAGACACCAAGGAAACTCTTCCCACATCCACAAAACAAAGCTCTTTCTAGAACAGGAGGTAGCAAGCAGCCCTTCACAGTATACATTTGGAAAGGAAGGAAAGGTAAATCCTTCACCTGAATGAAATTTCACCAGGATCTTGAAAGCAGAACAGTTACCAGAGTTGACAAAACTTTTTGGCTACTGTCTTTTAGGAAGAAGTTAAATGCACAACCACAAGCTACTTGTGTACCCTCTACCAAATTTTCGTCTTAATCCATTAAAGAATGTGTTTGGTATCAGGTCCTAGAATTCTACTAAAGAAACTAAACCTCAACCTATTTTCACTTTTTTTTTCTTTTTTAATGCAAACTACTACTGTCAAAATACAAACCCAAACAAGCATCCCATATCATATTGTGTAAGAAAATATTTCAGTACACTGTATTGCTACAGATAAAACCAGAATGTTCCAGCTGAAGTTCTGTCCTTCCTCACTGCTGCAATGACTGAAGTCAGTGGAGCTCATGCTCCTGTGTCAATTCTTATCCAAATAAAGGCTTGAGAAGCAAATTTCAGACTTCCAACTATCGACTCATACTTACAAAGGTTTACCAGACACATTTAATGTATTGAAAAGCTAAACACATTTTGCTGTGACAAATAATTGTGTTTTGCATCAAAAGGATAGGCAAATCCCTCAACCCCCAATGCTGTATCATTTCTAGAATATGTTCTTTCCAGAGCTTTCATGGAGGAAAAAATCACCAGTGAAGGCAGCCTAAGGGGGCCACTTACTTCTGCTATAACCCATTATAGGGAGCTCCTATATGGCTGGCAAACAATCTGGAGGTTGCAGAAGGAGAAGAGCTGAAAGACTAACAGAGGAGTTAGAAAGCAGCCCCAGAAAGTGAAACAGAAGCAGGTAAAAGCCTTTTTCTGATCAATACAGGTTCCTCAGGTATCTCCCATGAATTGTTACTCCTCCCATCCCTTGACAAGCAGCCACAGAGTAACAGTAATGACTAAGAAAGGGGCTGAAGGTTGGAACTACAGTTCCCTGGACAGTTCCCTTGATTGCATGGACCAAATTTGAACTGGGTGCCCCTCCCACAAACAGGAGTCTCCAAATACATGGCAGTCAACCTCCAAGAGATGGCTGTAGCCCTAAGAAGCTTAGCCTCTGCCAGCAGGGACACCTGAAAAATGTTTATTATTTTTTTATCCCCACAGCTAGTTTTGGTCTCAGTGCAGAGCTCTTAGGATAGCCCCACAAAATCTCACACGGTTTTCCTAGGCTTATAGTTCAAGTATTCCAACTAGTTTATATCTGATTCACTCTATCCTGACAGTCACTAACAGTTGCACTTTGCCCCTCATCTCCAGGCAAAGGTGATGAATGAGTTAGTGATCAGATGTGGTCAGGACTTTGTTTCACATTGATGCTATGTCCTTAGTCCAGCTGCAAGAAAGTTCTCAGAACATGCAGCCCCCCAGATGAGAACTAGAGCAGGCAGGCTCACAGAAGCAGGCAGCTGCTGAAGGTGTTCTCCATTGGAACTGCAGAACTAAGTGGGAAACAAAATGGAGATAACTGTTTGACCTTGGCATGGGTACTTTATCTACCACACATTAGTTAGATCTAAGAGACTACAACCTTTCATCACTGACCTTCATCACATTGAATCATTAGGCTCCAGCCTGACAAAATGAATCAACAGACCCTTATGAAAGAGCTTGAGCTGTGTGAAAAATCACACACCAGGAAGCATCCCGAAACCATGCACTGAGCAGCTGCCTGCTCACCACAGTCTCTAACTGGGACTTAAGCATACAGACCTGAATGCAACTCCTGCTGCAGGAAACAGTCTCAAGCACACAAGCAGACTTCTGCTAACCCAGACTTCAGCAAGACCCAGCTCCCTCTGTGCTTAACACTGGTGACAAAAAAGATTTAGTGTCCAGTACTCCAAACAAGGCTCAAAGGTTTTGAAAAAGGTTTAATTGAGACACAGGTAGACACTGGTGCATAGGGAAACAAAAAAAACCCTGGGGAAAGACACCAGCAAGTGGCCTTGATCACCATGTTCACTAGAGGACAAGAATGCTTTGTGGACCCTAGGGGCATGGAAGAATGCCCAGTTCTCCTTGATAAGCTTCTTGTCATAGCCATAAATCTTATAGCAGAGATAAAAACACCAATGAGGAGAAGCAGATTCATGGCATTCTGGCTTTAGCAACCTGTTCCCATGATGGCCCTACAGGAACTGATAATTATAATTCTCTGGTACAGGTACCACCAGTCTCCTTACAGGCTGAGTAGTGCAGTGAGAGCAGACTGGAAGTTACTGCTGCATCATCTTAGAACAATTGGGGTTAACCTACCTCTGTGTCCTGGGATTTGCAAAGAAAGCTCAGTGCACAAATGTGGAAGCAGCACTATGAAAGCACCAGCTGCCAAGTCTCTGTGAGAGAGACAGAAGGACATCCAAAAAGGAGCTGACACCCTTGTCACTTTGGTGAACCTTAAAGCTGCCCTGACATTTATCTGCCCTCCCACCCACATTCTCTTCCCTTCTGTAGAGACAGAGTGCTCACACAGTGAGAAAAGAGAGACTCTGGGGAAAAAAGCCAGCCAGGGCCAGCACCAGCTGGGACTGAAATGGAGAGCCATGGATAAGAAAGCAAAGGGGACAGGACCAGACTCACAGGGGACTGAAGATGCAAAAAACACTAAAGTCAAGCAACATCTGAAGCAACAAATGAACAAGGGGCGGGAGGCAGGCCACAGCCACATGCCACAGCTTTAACAGCTTACTGGGATGTTGTGCGTAGCTCCAGAGTGCTCTGTTGTACAGACTAGGATGACAGACAGCCTCCACAGGCTTTGCCATGAGCACATTCCAGCTTGTGCAAGACTATAAACAAAGCCCTTGTCCCTGTACTTCCAGAAAGATCTCACTGCTGAAGACACTGAAGTTAAATGCTGAAGAAGGGAAGAATTAGAGAGGGCTGGTTTGGTTTTCACCACCCCTTCACCCTTCAGTATTCAGTTTTTGTCGCTTTCTTCTTGTATGAAGGTCACAAAAAAGAGGATAGCCTTGGAAAATCCTCTTTTGGGAGGAAGGCATATCTGCTACACAAGGACTAACCTGGAAAAGTGCTACAAGATGACCCAAATTGCATGCCAGGCTAGGCTGAGAAAGCACCTTTCAGTGGGAGAGACCCAAGTGCCCCCCATTCTCCAATATCCAAGACTTTCCTCCCACTCCAAATTTTGACACACTTCGGGCCTGTACAGACCTAAGCGTAAAAAACCACTTGGGGTCCTTTGCCTAGTCGATAGAGAGAGATTAATATTTCTGACATCTTGACTTACAGAGATGCAGTGATGACAGCAGAGTGTGCTGCCTGGAGCCAGCTGGACCCGAGGCCATGTGAACACTGCCCCTGAAAGCAAAGCATGGCCAAAGAGATGAGCTTCTTAATCCAGTCCCGAAGCCCCTGATTCTGAGCCAGACTCCCCTACAAATACCAATACACCAGCAGTCTCCAAGTGTCATAACTCCTTCTCTCATCTAGGACACGAACCTGAAGGATGTACATGGAGCCCCATTTAACTTGATGTCAAAACACATTCTTTTGAAGAGGTAGTTGTTCCCAAGAAGTCATCCCATCAGAGGCAGCCCCAGTTCTGGGACTGCTTGCTCATCACAGCATAACTCACGTTTCCGTATGGGCCAAATCTGTGCCTGCTAATTCCAAAAATAAGAACAGTACAGAGACTTGCTTGCCAAATAAAAGCAAGAATGCAAGGCCGTTCGGTGCCTGAGCATGACAGATGGGGAAGGCCTGACTTAGCATAGCCTTACCCTTTCAAGGAACTGCTGGTGGGACAGTAAAGATCAAACATGCATGTAGAGCACTGTAATTCTTTCTCTTATTAACCTCCCCCTGCTTCCCTCAATCACAGCTGGATCCCATTGATTTGCTTCCCCCTCTCTCCACACTGACTAAAAAAAGGACTTGGTATCTCTCCTTCCTGATTTTCATGTGCTTACCATTTAGTTCCTGACACTATCTGAGCAGCAGAGGGAAGGGGGAGGGTACCTACCTAGAACATCTGGCATCTTGACAGTTTAATTTTTAAATAGACTTTTAAATGGGGCTAAATAAAGACTCTGTAGCACTCAAAAATTTTGCTAGTTCCACATAAATCCACTTTGTGGGCTGAAATAGAGAAAAAAATTCTTAGCTGTGTTTTTCCTCACCTAAGGCTAAATCTATACCCAGATAGTCCCTGGAGTTTGCAGGGTAAATTCCATAACCCTGTTTTTCTGCATTCTTAGCCAGCTGTGCCTACCTATGTGGTCCCTTCCAAGCAAGCAAGCAAGCATGGTCTTGTTTTCCTGGCCCAAGATACCAGGTAGGATAATGGCAGTGGGACTCTCCCAGGAGAAAAGCTGCTGCAAGGAAAAGAACTCCAAAATTGCCTTCAGATCACCACCAGTACACCACCAGTAAGCCCAGATAACAGATTATAGCACAAAGAGAGCAGAGAAACTGTAAAACTAATTACATGGACCACAACATAAGACAGGAGAGGCACTGTCCACCCCCTGGGACACCCTACAGAGGTCTGTCAGTGAGATCTCAGTTCCTCAGGACTGGGAGCTGCAAGACACCCAAAGATTATTAATTGTCCCTTCCCAAATGGCAGGGTACGCTGGATAGATCTGCCTTCCCAAACCACCAGGCAGCAAACCCAGAATCATCCACCTGCTGGATAAGGCATAATATTCCTTATGCCTGCCCTAAATTCAGCAACATGCTCTCACACAATGCCTCTGGGCACTGGATTCAATGTGCCTTTCACTAAGGCAGACAAGGATTCACAGAAGCTGGATTGTAAGGGCTGAGAAGTGGTCTGGTACAGTCTTGATTCTGCTCGTGCCAAGAACTCTCTCATCCCTGACAAAGAGGCTACTGGGCCATCTCATCCTCTCCCTATGCCTCCTTAGAGACCACTACTGCAGACTAACACACAGCTTTAAACTTCACTTTAAAATAACTGGATTTTGAAACCAACATTTTTTTCCTACAAACCCTCCCTGGACTACTGACTTGCAGCTGCATAGGGTTGCTCCTTGCACAGTATGGGGGAACAGCACAGTCACTAGGCAAACAAGGAACTTACTTGTAGGTTTTGGTTCTGTCCAACCAGACGCCGGAAATCAGAGCCCCAGCCATACCCAATAATATAATGGTGAGTCCAATCCTGCCAGCATTCACCTCCTCCCTCTGTGGCAAGACATACAACACACTCACACAAATGCAGGAGCAAGGTCATAGCCCACAAGGAGCAAAATACAGAGAATTCAGGAAGAGACACCAAAGTTGATGTCCCTACATGACTTCTGCTGGTAACACACCAACCAGAACTAGCCTTTGCAAGAACACTTTGGAGCCCACTGTGAGCCAATGCAATGCTCTATCCTGGCCCATGAAGAAAAGTGGTTTCGCACTTTCTCTGAGCCAGCCCAGAAAAAAGGTGAGCACTGGCCAATGTGAACAGATACTCTCAGAGGAGTCAGCATAAACCCTATGAAGCTTGCTGTGTGGTGTTAGGACTTGGGCCAGATCAACCAGGAAATACTGGGAACCACTATAAGACAGCACAGAAAGGAGCTCTCTGGCATGCAGCCCCTGCAGTAAACTTTATTTAGCTACTGAGGCACCCCACCCTTCTGCCGCCAGAGCACAAGTGTGGGCAGCCCTCGGTATGGATGTCCCAGTAGAAATCACTGTAGGAACAGGGTGGAGGCAATTGCTGGAAGACTTTCTTAGACAAAAATGCTGTCATTTAGAGTGTAAAGGAGCTGTCTTTGATAAAGCTCGCAGCTTTTGCACAGGGTGGTGTCAAGAACTGGAGGAACTAATGCTTTCTTGACAGCCGGCCAACTTGTGCCAGAGCCAGCCAGAAGTGTTGTGGCATTGCATTTCTCACAGACTATCCTTCGATAGCCAGGGCTGGACAAAAGCAAGCATCAGAGGATCATGAGGGTTAGATACACTTACTGGGTAGTGATGGATCACCATCCGGTTCAGCAGAGTGGACAGGGCGTAGAAACAACCTGCATTCAGACCTGGGAGGGGGATAAAAATGCAGCACATTCAGAACCTGCCACTCTCCTGCTGGGTAGCAAAAATGTAGAAATTCAGAGAGAGATATCTCTGGGAGCAGTGTTCTATAACAAGGCTGCTGACTCTCAGGAGAGCCAGCCAGACTGGCCAGACACAGGTTACTGAAAGAAAAGCAGACAGATCAAAGACAGCCAGATCTCAGCATGCAGGAGGGAGCACTCTGCAGTTTCAGGATGGTTCTTACCTTGGCAGCTAGAGGAAGGGCTGTGCACATTTCTGGTACTGAGAGGGTTTTGCAAGTCCTTCATAGGGTCTCAACCCTCCCTCACACCCAGATCCACCTTTAGCATTAGAGTTTTCTCCTCCCCCCAGTCAAGGTAAAATACTAGAAAAGCACGTGTCTCAGCATTACACTTTTTGTAAGGACGTGAGATTCAGTTAACACCAGTGCCACTGACATGGTGGTTTCCTCATAGAGAAGAGCCTGATAGCACTCTCCCTGCTGAGAGCCAGTAAAAATCCTCTCCAAGCTGAGAAACACCAGAAAGCAAATAAGAGCAGAGCCAATGGTGAAGCACAGACAGCACTTCCCCCAGGCACCTGGTGGGGGTGTCTGCAAGGGAAAAGTCTTGCATTTTAAAAGGTATCATTGAAGCCTGAAAAAAACCCCAACTGTGAAAGTAATTGTCTTTCTGAAACGGAAGTCAGATTAACTGTTACAGGCATCAGCCACCTGGTGAAGGTTTCTCAGTATCACCCAAGGTGGGAATGGAAACTGTTGGGGTGATACTGGTCAAGCCCCACACAGACACTCTGCTCCAGCTTACACGCAACTCTGGTTAAGTTAAATGTCTTCCCAAAGAGCACAAAACCCAAGAGTTTTGTCTACAGTACAAGAGCATGCACATGGGCTCCAGACCAGCAGTCCTGCAACGGCCACACTCTCACCTTGGGCAATACTGAGAAACCTTCCCCAGGTGGATGAGGTCTGTAACAGTCAACACAACTTTCTTCTCAGAAAGTCATGTACATTTGCAGTTAGTTTCTCTTCAAGGCTTCAGTGATCCTGATGGGGGAGGGATGGAGATACAGATTTCACTACTGCAGCTCGACCATCTATAGGCTCCACAAGGAAGCATGGGTTTAAAAACTCTGGCACAGATGTCCGAAATCCTGACAGAGCAGATACATGTCAAGTTCCCACTTCCTATTTTTCCTTTTTCAGCCTCAGGTAAAAGGAAAAAATCAAAATATATAAGACAGAAGTGCCATCTAGCAGGCAGAGCTTTGAAAAAGGGAACAATATCCTGAGCTTCCCAGGTCCCTGAAGACCTTCAGCTCCCCTGACCCTAAAGTACTTGGCAATCTGTGCCTAGCCCATCTTCCACTGGATACCCATTGCCCTACACAGCTCATGAAGTACTGTGAGGAGCCACAAGATTGGCAGCTAGAGGGGACATCACACTTCCTTCACATGCCCTCTCTGACAAGATTAAGCAGAGCTCACTCCACAGCTTTATGGCACAGAGAACAGATGATGAATCTTATGCACGTGATCCCAAATAAGCCAATTTCCTGTGACAACACTCCCTGCTCCAAAAGCAGGTATCAGGAGATTACAGGAGAGGCTAGTAAACCGAGTGACATGCTCTTTAGGTGAGATGAATCCACCCAATCCTTTCCAAGAGTTACTCGGAAGGGCTGGAAACTCCAGCAAGGCCAGAGAAAGGGTGATCTTGCAGCAAGGAGGCGCCCTCCAGCCTCGAAAGCTGTCTCTTTGCAATACTAGGCTATGGCAAAACAGCCCACAAGAGCTTAATTCAACTTCATCCTTCCTCTACCTCTGGAGCACACTGCTCATTGGGAGACACCACAAACTGCAATGCCAGGATACAGAAGTGTAGCAGATCAGCACCATCCCTACTACTACCCACTATTCCTTCACTTCAAGGCTGGACATAAACAGTTCTTTTACCAGTCATTTGTGTTACCTCTACTTCTCACCTAGCCAAGAGAACAGCAGGCTTGTGGGGACAGCCAGATGCTGCTCTGGTAGCTGATGCTGTAAGTACCCCATCTTCATAGCAGCTCTGTGAGGCATGTGATACCCAAGAGAAAGAAGGGACCCTGCTCCCAGGCTGGGCAGAAAGTAATGTAGAGTTGGCACAAATATTTGGCACCAGAGTCAGGCAAAATATTCTAAGACTCAAGACAATGTACTGAGTTTGCATTCTGAGGGCTGGCAAAAGTTGTAGGTATTTCACATGTCACAGTTGCTCAGTGAAGTTTCTCCGTAAATTACATCTGTTTGAATGCCCATAAAACAGGCAACAGTTGTTTTCAGTGGGGTAGTGCCTATTTGACCAGGCTTTCCCACCTTTTTCCTGCCTACCACCTCCCAGCAGCAACATGCTTTCCAATGCAGAGCCCAACCCAATAAACTCACAGTTTGTTAATACCCATTCCATGTTATGTCTCAGCTTTACGGAAGCAACATCTGCAGCCTTTGGGAGAAACCTGTCTGAGGGCTTTCCTGAAAAACAGTTCACTAGCACTAACATAGCCAAAGTGCCACCAATGCTTCAGTGCTGCAAGTCCTACGACGGGAAAGGTGTTAGGTAATAGCAAGACCTTAGAGATCTGCAGACCTGTTCTGAACTGGTATCATGTAAGGGCTTCCATTCTTTCTACAGCCAGAGAAGATGAATAAGAAGCAGGTTTCCCCCTCTCCCCCTGACACACTATGCGAATACAAAAGGCTGCAGCTATCTCTGTGTTAGCTAAGAAGGATGACTCTTGCACTCCTGTGGCTGCAGATGTCTTACATTTTGGCCAGCATAACTTTTGACTTGAGTAGGAAAAACTGTCCCCACTTTCAAGCCAGACTAATTAAAAAAATAGTTTCACTGCATAGTTCCCTCTCTGCGTAACAGTCACCCTCTCAAGTCAAGCTAGAGATCGACGTGAGGCTGATACAGAGGAATGGAATAAAGGCACAGATCAGCAGAAAGAGAGACTGAATAAGAAGCCACTGAACTGCCTTTCCACATCTTTTTGACAGCCAGAAGGGCATTATCTCAGGGGGGTCAGATTCTAAACATACTCTTCACACCAGAAGCCCTCCTCTCTCCTCTAGACCTCATTTACACCTACTAGAACAAGTGCTTTTCCCCTTTCTTTTATCTAAAGGGTGGGAACTGAGCAGATGACAAAATCCAATTTTCAGAGAGTCTGCCCAACAGTTTTTCTTATCTCTGCTTTCTGAGAGGACATCATGTACTATGAAACAAAACAAAACAAACAAAAAGCCAAACCAGCAACTGCCACACAAACCAGCAGAGCTTAAGGGCGATTCAAGAGGGGCACTGAAAAGGGAGCAGAGAATTCAACAACTCTGAAGACCATTAACACCCTCAGCAGGTACAAAGCCACAATCTCATTCACTCCAACCTGGCTATTTATCCACAAGGATCTTTAGGCACAAATGCTGGCAGAGCAGCAGAACTTCCAGCACTAATTAACTTTCCCCCAGAGAAGCTTCCACAGCAAGCTGGTAGTAAGTGAAGAGAGAACTCCCTGCAGACTAGCTGGCAACAGTATATCCTATTATGCAGCCAGGCATAGACCACAATGACCTTTTCTGCTAAAGAGAAAAATACTTTTCCATATGATAATTCAGCATCTGGAACAGATTCAACAGATCACACTGCCCTCAGAGAAACAGACCAAGAATGCTGAAGAGAAGCAACCAACAAAGCCAGTATGCAAGGACAGATGGCAGAAGATGACATTCTCCAAAATCCTTCCTTCCATTTGCTTCATATAAGGAATGCCAAGGAAGCTGACGCAGTCTGCGCATCTGCATACTCCATGTGACCTCCTCTGGGATGCCTGGCATCCATAATCTTGCCTTGGGAAATTACCTTCAATCAGTGCTGTGACTTGCACCTGCTAACACATAAGCTCTATAGGTAAGCAATTAAGATTCGTTCATTGCAAGTAACTAACAACAACAGGATAGGGAAATCCCCTGAACAGAAAACAGTCAAAGACCAGGAGGACAGTAGGGGGCGTATATTGTCAGGCGTGCGCTAGCCTTGCCTTTGCTCTTCTCTAGGCATTTGCTTGTAATCACTACAGGAGATTACTGGGCTAGAAGGATTCCTGGTCCTTATGCGTCCCTAAAACAACCCAGGCCATGTACTGCCCCAGCAGATCATGGAGAGGGAGGGAGAAGCTAAGCATGTCTAGCAGTGACAGCTGCACAGAACGAAGGCCAGACCTTACCATAAGTGACCATAAGTAGCACGAAGTTAGCATTGCGGAACAGACGGAGGATTGATTGCATGTAGGAGTACTCCTCTGTCGGTCTTGACTGGATCAAGGCCTGAGCTCGGCTTGGAGGGTGCAGAGGCTTCTCCTTGAAGACTGAAACCAGACACAAAGCACATGTTTGTAGCAACACAATCAGGGAGCCTGAGCACCCACTGTGGGTGTAGCCATCTGAGGTATGGCAGAGGGGCTAGTAAAACTAAGTGTACAAAACACACCATCATCATTAAGCTTTGATCTCCATACACGAATTTATCCAGCAGTAGCAGAAAACAGGGTCTTTCAAATAGTAACTCCTGACACTGGATAAACACCTTGCCTTCAAGTAGATTTTTGCATAGGCAATGCCTGGCAGCAACAAAAGAGTTCTCAGGACTAATGATGCCTTTGTCTCTAGGAGGGTGGCCAGTCAGCAGCTAGTGTTGCATGGAGTTACAGAAGCAGAAGTGAAATGGGAAAAGCAGCTGGCAAAGGTGGCCTGGCGCCCTGCAGCGGCCAGTGCCTGCAGAGCAATGACCTATGCCAGGTTTTATTTCAGGCCTGGCACTTCTTAGGCTGGTCAAGCTATCTGCTGTCCATAACTAGCAATAAAGTAGCATCCAGAAATCCCAGTCAGGGGTCATACTGCTGTACCAGGTGCTAGACAGCCATTTTTGTACCCTGCCTATTCCTTGCCTCAGATTCTTTAAAGCCTACATCTGATTCAGCCACCAGGCAACAGGAACAAGCTGGCAGGAAAAGCCTAAAACAACCCAAAACATGGATTTTATCAGATAAGTTCTGCTCTCCAGTGAGTGTGCCAGTCTTTCATGCCAAAGTTTTGGCTCCCATGTCACATGTTAAGCAGGAGAGTTGCACCTCTGGTGTCCTGATACTGCTCTTAATGCCGCCTTCTCTCCACTCACAACTGGTTACCTTTTTTTCTCCTGGGAACAGCTTGTTCCAGTGATAACATATAACCTGACTCTTCCTCCCTTCCCTTTAGGGGTAGTTAGGTCCAAGACACAAACACAAGTCCCAGCATCTTATTTGCAGGCAAGATGATCTGTGGACCCCGTAAGATTTCTGTTAGCTTTGGAAGGACTTAACGCATGCCAGGGTTTTATTACACAGACAAAGGACACATTTAACAATTTGGCAGGTGCACTCAGAACTTCTTGTACTCCCTTCTACATGCGCTGTTCATCAAGGTCTTGAAGTGGGTATTGTACGTGTCAGCTGTGTGCTAGGACACATTCCCAGATGACCTCCCCAGCCCATTTCCTAGCACACAGGCTGATCTTCTCAGTCCCACCTAGTTTCATTATGCCATCTCCTTACCTATGATGACCAGGATGAATAGGGCTGTTGCTACACCTGCAGTCATAAAGAACATGATGCTGATGTGGTAGGCCAGCTTCTCTGCATCATCCACATTGGGAACCAGAACTGGAGGGACTAGAAAGCCCACAGCGATGCCGAGCTGAGCAGGAGAAGGGACAAAGAAAGGTGTGACATGGAACCATAACACTGCCACCACCCCATAGCTCAGCCCCCTGATGCCCACTAAGGGCTCAACTGAGCCTAATCCAATTTCACAAACAAGGCGAAAATCTTTAGCATCCAACAGTTAAGAGATAAAATCCAGCTACCCATTGCAATTAAGCCACAAGAGGTCCCCCCACTGCACTCACAGCTCTCAGGATATTCAAGGCAAGGTTTTACAATAGAATTGGGCAGAATGACTACCCACTCCTATCAAAGTAGAGGTCTTGCTTCCCCTGTCCTCCCATTCACACATGTTCCTGTCCACACACACATCCCACTCATCTTGCACCTGCTCTGGTGCTGGCCTGATGACCTGGGAATCCAATTTTGCTCATTAAAAATGGCAGAAAACAAGACCACCAAAGCACACCACAATTATATGCCGTGTTAATGAGTTGAACCAAATTATTTTCCAGTGAGAGAAGCGCAGGGGCCTAGAACAGAAACCTGGCTACTCCTAATGAGTGAGATACTCAGCTGGCACAAACGCTTTATGACCATTTCCTAATGAGCCCCCTCCTTAGACAAGGCTCAGCCTATGACCACTAGGAGAACCCAGAAAAACAAGGTTGAGAGCAAAGGAAGTGTTGATGGCATGTATCCTAAACTTCGAGGTTGCGTGATGGGGCTTGGCAACTGTCCCTGGATAAAATGCTTGGCCCTGAAGGGCTCCAATAAGACACCCTGCAGCTGTAGCCTCTCCTGTGCAGAGCCACACAGGTGCAGCTGAGGATCTCCTGCAGTGACAGCACACACTTTAGGGAGGACATTAGTTCTTAACTCCACAACTATTTCTCCAGAACAGTGACAAGGAGCTGTAGCAGCACAGACTGCCACACCAATAACTGCAACTGACAGCGGCACAGCTCTTCAGTGGCACCCTGAAATAGGAGAAGGAGGAAATAGTCACTTTGGTGCTTAGGAGCACACTCCTCACAAAAGGGGAGCCAAAGCCAGTCAGCACGCTCCTGAGTACTCTAAACACAAGAGGAGCCTATAAATGCCACTTTCTCCCCTTTGTGTTGCAGGGTTTGGGGCTGAGCTTCAATCACTGTTTGGTTCTCAAGTGTATTTACCTGTTCCCCTGGCCCTTTCCAGCACTTGCAGCCCTCTCAGACATCTGAGAAAGAGCCACACTCAAGCTCAACTCTTGCATGCTCTCAAGGCTCTGCACACTCATTTGTTTGGGGCAAAAGCAGTTTTTTGTTAGGCAACACCCTCATTTTTCCTATTTCCCAATTTAAGCCTATGTTAGCTGTTGTGGACAATGACAAGGCACACACAGGATCCTTCAATAGATGAAAGGACTGAGAAAGCACCCGAGAGAGATGCCAACTGGCCATGCAGTTGTTCTCATACTTGCTTGAAAGAGATTTCCAATCTCTTTTGCAGGTTGTACCATTTGCCTGGAGACAGGAAAGCACTAACAGTACCAGAACAGTGCTAACTGAACCAATACAGACTAACAGTATTAAAAAATCCCACCCACAGTGGTTATTCAGCTACATCAATACAGCCTTTATAGAGCCACTGCCCTCATCACAATAAGAGTGGAGGCAGAAGGTACGCAAAACATAGACATGAAGATATAGTCAAATTAAGCCCATTGAATTTACTGTTTCTTTATAGGAAACATTTAGATCAATAGAAATCAATTAGCACCACCATGACCTGTTGTCCCTGTATAATGGACTGTTTATGCCTCACTAACAACTGAACAGCAGCAAGACAGCACCCCTAGCCAACTGCTGCCCTACAGAAGGATTCTGCAGTGCTCTCTGTATTAACAGTCCCTGGAAAGGGTCTATTTACTCCACAGGTATGGAAAGCAAGGACTAAAAAAGGCAAGGATTATTCTACTACCCATAAACTACATCCAAACATGTCAGCATACAGAGCAGAATGACCCAGGTATGGGCTCAGACATATTGCTGCATTTTAGCAAAAACTTCTTGTGCTTTCTGCATGCTTTCTCTGACATATTTCCATGTTTCTGGGATGCTGATGGAATAATTTTGGAAGACCCACCCACTGTCAGGATCAAGACCACAGAACAAACATATTTCAGGCGCCACATCTGGTAGTAGTGATAAAAATCAGCCTGTGCTGTTCAGCCCCAGAAAACTCACCACGAACTCCCTCCTCCTCTACCCAGCTGGTGGACTTCTGAGACAGGAAGAACACTTGTTTCAGTCAGAGCTATCTGCTAGATGCAGACACCCTATTTAGTTTAAAAAGAAGTAACTTTCAACCACATCTGGCCAAGTTTGTCTTGTGCCAAGCTGCCCTGCACTTGGACATGGCATAGCTTGGGTCAGGATCAGCAACAGGCATCTCTGCCAAGTTCATTTTTGGTGCTGGGTCATCACAGGCAGCCAGTTGGAAGAGTCACCAATCCATTACAGATGTGCTCCATAGGTTCAGGGCATTGTCAGGAATGAAAACATTCAGGGTTGGCCCCAGCAACCATAGTAATAGAAGTTCCATTTTATATTTCAGAGCAACTGGCATCATTAATTCTATGAAGATGAGGTCCCTTCACTAAAACTGAAGATTTCCTGCAGGGTACTCATAGACCCTGGATTATTCATACTGTTTTTAGCAATGAAGATAACCTCTCAAAATCACGATGAAGATTATACAGCCTTACCTTTCACAAGGAAATTTTTAGCCTGGTTTACAGCAGGCCAGTGCCCACCTCACCATCAGCACATTAGCCAACACTGTGACTGGTTAACCACAAAATTTAAGGACACCTTTGCAAAAGACAAATAACTTTTCTCCCTTCTCCACACCTCTCATGTCTGGGCCGGGAAAATAAAGCAATGTAAAAACAAGGATGGTTCTGCAACACTCTGTGCTACCCTCCTTACAGAGACCACTGGTCATTAGGGTTCATAGTGCAGTCCCTCTCACCAGCATACAAATTAGCATCTCCAGCCTTTCTACAGGCAGAAAGTCTCCAAGACCCATACAGATAGGCTCCAGTTACCCAAATTTGACATAGCATACAGCATCCCCACTCCCAAAGCACAGACCATTATCCTGATCCCTGTGAATCAATTCCCAGGAACCAGGCTGGTACTTCATTTTAAGGCAGCTTTAAGGTAATTTTTAAACTGAATACCAGGGCAATCAACAACTACAGCACACTGGTCAGATGACTTATTACTTAAAGGCTGATAAAGCATAGAAGGAATGTATTCCCTACCTGAATTTTTGTCAGGGAACGGTCCCAACAATATCATATGCAAGATTCAAGCATATATAAGAACAGGCAGCAAAACCAAGAGCAAGTGGCTAATAAGATGGTATAAATGTACCAAAAGTCTTGAAATGGAAAATGGGATATGTAATTTAAATTTAGCTGTTTGTATACTAAGAGTCTGCGGAAGGAAGATAATCAGTGCAGTATCAGCATAAAAACTGTAAATGTAGGATCAATGGAGGAGTGGGTCTTCATCCTAAAGAAAACTCAGAGTCAGCAACTAGAATACAAAAGCCCTGTAAAATTCCATAAGTAAGCACAAATATTGACAGAGAAGGCCACCAAACCCAGAAGATCAATTAAAGTGTTAAAAAATAGAAAGAGAGAGATGCTGCAAGGGCAGAAAAAATACAACAGTGAGAAATTCTGACAATGCCCTTGCAGGCTAAATAAGCATCACGACAGGGATGATGCAGAGACTGCAGTTTTGGATTCCATAAATACTCTTTTCTGATGAGAATCTTTAAGAGGCAGCACAACTTGTGATTTAGACCCAAAGCAGCACAGTGTGACCATGCTCAATATTACAGAATGGTTCTGCATGGCGCTCAAATTCAGCCTCCTTGCAGCAGCAGCAAAGAAAACCCCATCTTCAGAGAACTATGGCAATATTCAACTCAAGAGGGAGCTGCCTAAAAGGAAAGAAGCTTTGTTAAAGGGAAATTAAAAAGAAAAAAGTAAAATTAAATGCTTGCAAGTGGCATTACGACTGTGTAAAGACACTACATGAGAGGTGCAGTGTAAGCCTACAGAATATAGCAACAGATCTTAGAACAACTTTACAAACTAAGTCAGACCTCTTCAAACAGCAAAATCAGGAAGCCTGTCAGGAAGGCTGTAGGGCCAAAAGATGATCACTATGAGAAGTTTTCACATAAACAGAACCTCTTCACATCGTGAAAATCTGAAGAGCTGTAACTGGAAGATCTTATTTTATTTCAACTAATTTCTTCTATGAGGCATCAGGACCAGATGGTCAAGATCAAGTCAACAGAAACCCCACACTACTTGCACACAAACACACCAAACTGCTATCTCCACTGATACCAAATATTCAAATCAGGAATGGAGGAAAAGAAAAGGGATCTGAATTTTTAAGAGGCCTATCACAGGCAGGCATCCCAGGAAACCCCCAGGGCCAGAAGGCCTGGGGTTGGCCAAATGGGCAGAAAGAGTAGAAATCAAAAGACTGACATTTACACGTTGTTACCAATACAGAAGGCTTTTCAGACACTATGATTTCAACAATCTCAGCAAGTTCCCAAGCCAAGACTTTGGAGAGTTAAGAGGACACACTCTTTTTTACTGTTTTTCCCTTAGCAGTTATCACTGATTGGCCTGCAGCTGCTTGACAAATTTGGCCTGACCTAAGTCAGATGCTTCTGTGGTGTGATGCATTTGGAAAGGCTTTTGGGGGAAAACAAAAAATATAATTAAATTCAATAAAATCAAGGGCTTCATCTGCTCTCAGCAAAGAGAGTTCATTGCATTTGTCAACACAGCACTGGAGCTACTCTACTTTTCCACTCCCAGAAGAATGACTTTTAACAGGGCCCACACTCCTTATGAACTGGGTATCAATCAAACAGACATCACCCACACCACCACCCCAGATCAGTCTGGAGAACAGAAATAGGAGAATCTAGTTACCCACCGCAGGCCTCTCTTCGAGGGACATTTGTACAACTCTAAGTAAATGTTTTAAAGCATGAATAAAATCAACACTTGACCCGTGCCAAAGACTTCCCTTCTGGCAGCCCCACACTGAGTCACCCACACAGGGCCACTGCCAGAAGCCTTCTGAAGGTCACACTGACACAACCCCTTCATATCTAGTGGAACCTCTTCTCCACTGTCTTCGAAAGCAGGGGAGAAGAAAGACTCATGTAGCTGCTGGGGAGATGCAGTACCAGTCTTGAACCATTTACTTACAATGCACAGCACTACCTCTAATCCTCAACATTCACATCAATCAAGGAGATGAGGAAACCTCTAGAAAAATCAGAGGGACTACCATGCTTTGGAAGAAAATGACTGATGTTTTAATTGTTTTAACAAGTCAGTCCTGCTGTACGCATCAATTTACTGGTTTTCTGACAGCTATGTTTAGGCCTGTAGGGCTTTACACTTTCCAAAAAATGCTCTTCTCCAGACAAAATAGTAGAAAGCGTTTTGGGGTTTTGTTTTAGGTTTGTTTGGGTTTGGTTTTTTTGTTTTGTTTTGTTTTTTTAATTATACTTGATTTTAATACAAATGGTTTTACATAACAAGAACTTAAAAACAAATCCTATAAGATTCCCCAAATGAGTGATGAGAACTGGCCCAACAATGTTACCATCAGAGAAGCCAAGGTTCTCAGTGAAAAGTCAACAAAGCCAGCCTGCACACTGCAACTATTTTTCTTCTAGAAACCTCTGTCTCAGACAGCCACCACCACAATATATTGTCTCTCCAAAAATCTTATAGACAAAACACACAAACCAAGTACAGCAACATCCATGCTGTTCAGTGACAGATCAGGATGTCATGTAGCCCACACTAGCTACAATGTAGGGAAGACCTGTGCAGAGATGCAGAACGTAACTGGCAGTGGCAGAAGGACACATCTGACAGGTGGGAAGAGGGTGAAGTTGCAGTTTGCTGGATCTGAACAACACTCCTCTTGTTGCAGTAGGAAAGCTCTTATGAAGGGGGAACAGAAGGTCTCTCTTCACTACATTGCTTTTACGTGTATGGAGGGGGAAACTTTGAACCAAGCTCAATACATTCAGAACCCATGCCAGATGCCTCTCCAACAGTTCTGCCAACATAATTAAATGCATCAGACCTGGATCTCCATTCACCCAGGGAACCCCTTTGAGGATGTATCTATTGCAAAGCCCTGGGCTACACAGCCTTTTCCTCTCCTCTTGTTTGTGTGTCAAAGTTCTGCCCTGCAGTGCTCCCTCCTTCTCTTAGCACAGGTTCCTCTCACACTAACCATGACATTTCATAGGAGCTAAACTTTCTGACCCTACAATGCATGCATCGCAATCTGCAGAGAGCAGACAGCCACCCCCTTCTCACAGCCTATGACTCCTACTGCATATCAGCTTCCCAATCCTCTGCTATCAGCATGGGTCCCAGCTGCCTTTCTATACAGAAGGCTACAGTAGAATTGAAAATACCCAACCAAAGAGCTGTGTAAAGCAGAAACTGTCAGTTACTATGGACTGCTGTCCAGAATGTCATATAATCATAGATGATTTGGCCTGGAAGGGGCCTTAAAGTTCATCTAGTTCCGACCACCCTGCCACAAGCAGGGATACCTTCCACTAGATCAGGGTTCTCAAAGCCCGGTCCAACCTGCCCTTGAACACCGCCAGGGATGAGGCAGCCACAACTTCTCTGGGCACCCTGTGCCACCGTCTCTGACAGCAAAACTGGAAAAGCCTGTTGAAATCTAGATAGTCAAGAAGTTAACAAATGTAAATGTTTCCAAATCACAGCTCAGACGCTTTTCTTGCAATGTTTTAAAAAGCAGAAAGGACACAAGTTGTGAGAGGAAACACTTAATCCAGGCCTTGTGGCAAGATAAGATAGGGCTATGACTCTTTTTTCTCTCCCACTAATGTAGGAGATAATGTCTTTTTTCAAACTGCACTTGCACAACCAAAGCTGTTCTGGAAGCAAAGCAAACTCCCTTCCTCATCACACTTCTGCTTCTGTGGCACCATCTCATGCTGCTTAATATGATGCAATGCTGTATGACGAAGATTACTTCTCTATGCAAGTCATTCAGGGCCTTTCAGCCCTGAATGCACTTTCCCCCAATTTACTGGGAAAGAAATGCAACACAGCAAAACAACAGCATTAGATAAGCACGAGTAAAGCAGAAGAGAGGTTTCAGCTCTGACAGCTACCTCAGCTGCTGCTGGAATCCTCAGCTGGGTTATAATACTTTGGACCTACCACAGTCACTTAACATAGCCAGCCCCAGGGGATACTGCAGGGAAAGTGCTAAAGGTGCCATAGGACAGCCCTCCCAGCAAAAACACTACAGTCATTTATTTAACTCCCATGCAACTTCCACAGAACATAACCTAAAAGCCAACAGCTTCTATGAGGGAGAAAGGGGAGCTGCCTTTAGTCTATGGCTGGACCAGATGAAATGGGCAGAAAAAGTTCATTTCAGGCTCCAGTGTCCATTTACAGAAACTTAGGCATTCCTGGGAAAGCCACGTTGCTATTTGCTCAGCACACCCTCCCACACTGAGCCACATCCAGGATCTTGGAGACATAGCCACAGAGCTCTCCTTGTGATTCAAGTGCTCTGATCCACCCCGCCCTTCTTTACAGAGGGAGAAAGATGCGAGGGCTAGAGAATGTCAGTACCTCTTGGTTCCTTGCTAAAATCTTCTTTATTCTAATAGCTAAAACCAGGGCCAAGCTACAAAGGGATATGAGACAGACGACCACTTGCCCCTACTTCTAACAGAGATCAATCTCATTCGAAGAGTTGGGGAGCCCCCAGCAGGGACAGAAAGGCCAAAGAGATCTAGAAGTCCACCCGAAGACAGAAATTCCACAGGACATGCTCCATCTCCACAACACTTTTTAGACTTTCCTGAAGGGTGAAAGGTACAGAACACAATTTGTAGTGAGGCATCAAACAGCAGCCCATGCTCAGCACAAAACAGCACTGCAGGCTCATCAGCACAAAAACAGCGGCCATTCAGATGTTCAGATTATTTGGCAAAACCCTCCCCACCCACTACCCAAGCTGATTCTCTCCCGCAATTCAGAACAAGAGAAAAGGACCCACTAGGATTCTTTTGAATTTAATTCATTCCCTCTTCTAAATTCATTCACATCTTATCATCCGGTTCCTCCACTTCAAAAAGCCATCACCTAATCACTGCTAGACTGGCACTCCCAGCAATCTCCAGATAGCACCTATAAGCCTTGCCTAAAGCTGTTTCTGTTATGGAAGCCCTAAATCTCTAAAGTCACACGCCAGCTGCATCAGAACACAGACAGACCACCCCCTGAAGATCAGTAACATGCAGCATCATTTTTTCCCAGAGGCAAAGATTAATATGAAGCCGAGCCTTCTTTCCTCCCAAGCCACATCAACACCTTTTACCAACCCCTGCTAAAAAAACGGAGGCAAAATTACAGCTGAAAGATCATTTAACACACCTGTATGCTTCTCTCTGTCAGAAAGGCAAGAGCCAGGAACAAGGTCTCTTTCAATCAAAAAAAGTAACAGTCTCACCTCTGTGCCTGGCAAAATCTTGGAGCAGATTCTCCTGGAAGGCATGCTAAGGCACATGAAAAACAACA
>WYDI02023415.1:28820-45471 GCA_009867235.2 Psittacus erithacus | reverse complement strand
TTCCCCTGTTTAAGTTTGAACCCATTACCCCTTGTCCTGTCACTACAGTCCCTAATGAAGAGTCCCTCCCCAGCATCTTTATAGCCCCCAGGCTTCCCTTTACTGTGTTATTTGGAAACTCAACAGTCATTAATGCACACTATCACTACAATGCCCCTGAAGGGAGATGAGTCAATACCATGTCATTATGTGGATTGGGCACTTTGGCACAGAGTAGATTTATCCAGTTCCCTGGGGTCAGGGTATCCAAAATCCTCCAGTCCTATCTTTTTCACAGCTATTTATCAAAGGCCTTTATTTTGCAGAGGTCTCAGCCAGGAGGGTAAGGGTGAGAGCAGAAACTAAAGGCACCAAAAAGGTGATGCTCACCATGTACCTCTCTGCTGGAAGCAGTGCTCTCAAAGTCTGATCCCTTCCCACCTCCAAAACCTCAAGCTATGGAACAGCAACACCTGGCTATGTAACAGGTCCATGGTGGGGAGTTGCCTGCCCTTGTCCATGCATGAACTGGCAAACCCATTCCCTTCTCACAGGAGCTGGAAGCTGGTGTCCACATAGCAGAGCTGTCACCATCACAGCTCACGTTTCCCCACACGCCTTGTCCTGCTCAGCAGTTTTCCCATGAACTTACCCAAGCAGCAGACCCTGCTTTGTGCTATGAAGATCAAAGAATAGGTGTCCAGAATGAAAAGCTCACAGTTACCATGAGGCCTGCCTCTCAACATGCTGGGAATAGAAATGTGGCAATCAGGCTTTTGGGATGAAATCATATTGGACATGCTGGCTTAATCTCTAAAATATGAAATGGTAAGGGAAGAATTACAGCTAAAAAGCATTTTACATTTTAGAAAGCTGCTCTGACCCATGCTAGATCAGGAAAGAGGAAAAGGTGGGGGGGAGGAGGAGGAAAGCCTGTGGGATGCAAAAGATTATAGCCAGTTGGGTTGGGAAAGAAAATAATACATCCATCATCAAATAAACAGCCTCCTGCTCCTGTCCTGTGCTGCATGGTTCTGTTTGAAAAGGAAAGGGCTGAGTTTGTCTTATTTCAATTCTCAGGATCAGATTATTTGCCATTTGCAAATATCTGGATGTTATTTGCAAATCTTCCCAAAGCTTCATGTATTTTAGCCTAACTCAGACGTTCATTTCACAATCACGCTTAGGTGGGATACAGTGCAGCACTGCGTGAGCTGCTCTCCCGATATACCTTCATTTAGCCAGGCCATTGGAGAGCAGAAACAATAGTCCATAGCTAGCCAGCTGCAAAAGATGAATAAGCAGAATAAATGAAGAAACAAGCAATTTGTGGGTTCCTTGTTGAAAAACATTTGCAATTCAATGACTATTTTCTAATGCACATCCCAGAACAGATTCTCACCATTCTGTGCTGTGGACTGCAAAAAAAGTCCCAGACCCTGAAAGTTTTGGAAGCTTTGTGTTATTCCCATGTCACCAAGAAGAGAGGACAAGGATGATGACAATGATGCTGAACGACACCACCCTGATCGCTCTCCTTGAGTTCCTTCGTGAACACAAAAGCATGGCAATTGCTGTTGCAATGCTTGAACTGCATCTTGACTATATGGCAAAAAACTATCAAAACCAGAGATTTAAGAGACCCTTCACCTGCTTCACTTACCAGTAAAAGTTTTCTGCCTTCATTGTTCAGTATTGCGTCAAGCACCAAAAATACATGAGTGCTTCTCAGCTTTCAAATATTCAACACACTCATTATTTTTGCAGGATCGTGGGTGTTTATGGATGTCACATCCAGGAAGATTAGTCCTGAAGTGCTTATAAAACATGTAAACACTGTCACATAACAGGATATGGAATAAGGTCTCCCCTATGAGCCTAACCCTGGGCAAAGGGGTGATGGATGGACTGACCCTTTAGGCCATGACAACCATCCCATTATCTTCCTCACTAAGAGGAGGATGGATTAAAGGCACTCAGTGAGGCTCAGCAGGAAGCTAAGTTTATTAACAAGGAGCAGGAAGCACATTGTGTGTAAGAATCTCTCTGCTCTTGTACCAGGAGGGAACATTAGCGCTTATCAGCCTAATATTTCACTGCAGTCTTTCTTTCACAGGCTCTTGCTTCCTTCTCCTCACACAATAGCCTGATCATTCTGACAGACAATTGGAAAGATGTGCCCAAAAAGCTTCTAATTTGGATGAATTTGGGGGATTCATTCTCATCTGGCCAGCCTGATGAGAAGAGAGGAAAGAAAATAAACAGTAAGTGAAACATGGTCAGGCTAAAACCTTTGCATTAGGTCAAAAAAGGAACAAATCTCTGCAGGATTCCAAGGGGAGATGCTGTTTTATTGGTGTTTTTATGTACAAAGGGAAAGGTTAATAGAAGGTCTGAACAGAAAGGTTCATAGGAAATTGTCATCTGTATGTATTTTCTTTCTGAAGTAATAGTTTGCAGGAGCCAGGGGAGGGGGTAAACCAGGAAAGACCAGAGGTAAATTGAAGGTAGAACAGCTTGGAAGAACGTAAAATCAGGGAATGCAGCTTTGGAATGGAATGGACTCCTGAATGATGCCAAATTTTGCCCCAGTTTCGTTCTGGAGGAAAGGAAAGGGGATGAATGCTAATATTGAAAATACCATTGGGAATACATTGAAAATACCATTGGAAATAACACATTCTTATTTTTGTTCTCCAAATTAATTTTCATTTAAACCCATTTTTCTAATTGAAATGTCTTAAGGGTCGTCCATAAAATAACAACGCATCTCCAACCAACCACTGCTGATCTAGAAAGTTTGAATTACTCCTAAATGAATCACTGCAGGGTGGATTTCTTTCTGCAAGGAATGAGGTAGGTTTCCATGCTTGGTTTTAAACCACACTGGAAGTAAAACTAAAACCAGACAATGCTGGGCAAAGCCCAAATCCCATCAGTCGTGCAGGGATGGTCTCTGCATAGAGCAGCACCAGAGGAGGCAGCTGCTGGGTCTGAGCTCCTCTTCAGCTGGGTCTCAAGAGCAAACTACTTTCATGTTAAAGAGCTTCTTTTCAGTTTGATTTATGCTTTGTTTAACAAATGTCTGTTGGATTGATCAGACCAGAAGTCCTCCTCACCCCGTATCCTGTCCCAAAATAGAATGGATTTTCCAGGGAAAGGAGATAAAAAGCAATTCCTGGATAGAATGATTTTTCCAATTACATCGACTCAGCCCTGGCAAGGAGCCCTTTAGGGATTTCTTGATTTAGAAATTGGGATCTAATGGAAAGTCAGCAGCTATTGGAGTTCTGTTGGGCTCTGAGGGCTTCACAGTGCTCCCACGTGGGTCCCCTGCAAGGGGCAGCCTGTCTCATGATGATCTATATCATGGGCTGCAGGGGAAAGGGGAATCTCTGTTTGGTGCCTGAAGCACCTCCTCCCTCCTTCTCCCTCACCTTGGGTCTGCAGGGTCTGTGTGTTCTCCGTGTATTCTCACCCTTTGCTATGGCTGCAATTGCTGCTGCACAGTCAACTGGCATTGGTTCTGTTGGACACGGGGGACCCTTCTAGCAGCTTCTTATAGAATCCACCCCTGAAGCCCCCCTGTTACCAAACCCTGCCTTGCAAACCCAATAAAACAATGTTCCCAAGACTGCCACTGAACCCATTTGGCTTAATATGCAGCCATGAGCAATAGAGGTCTGCATCAACATCTCTTCCCCACCAGTGTAGGGGCATAGGACAGCAGTGAGGCTGAGTTAGGGAGCAGACTTCATTGTAGGCTGAGGAAACCAGTGCTCCCATTTCCCTCTTTGGGATGTGATTGATAGTGAACCTGCCTTAAATCTGTAGTCAGACTTTAAACTCTTCTTGCTCTTAACAGTTTCTCCTAACACAGGCGTATTAAGCCTGGAATTGCAGTGAGATGCTCAGGAAAACGTGTTCCTCAGTCAGGACAGCGTTGCCACAGGGTCTGCAAGCAGCGCTGCAGGGTTGTTTGTGCTTATGTTTGACAAAGGCATGTACGTGTGACAGGATAACAATTCATCTTAGAAATTAGAAAGGAGCCTTAAAAAGATCTGCTTTCAGCGAACATAGGGATGTGACTTGCCAATTCATTGTGATGGGGTTCCCTGGGATTGGAAGCTCTGTGCTATATTCCTAAGATGGTTTACCCAATTTCCCAGGATATTGTGTCATATCAGCAGAAATTCCACATTATGCGGCTCTTAAGCAGCAGAATGTGACATTTCCATTCAGCTTTAAAGAGAGTAGCATTGGTTCTTCTGATCCCGAGACTTGCCAATAACTCGGGAAAAGCAGGCTTAGCCAAACTATAGATACAGCAGTTTGCTGCTGGCAGGTTACTAGCTGAGCTTTTCAATATACATTCACATGGAAACACAATGCTCTTCAATTAGTTGGCAAACTGCAGCAAGAAGAATAGCGGAATGTTGAGCACAGATATTTATCTGATCATTATCATGAGTTGCGCTGTGAGAAATAACGACAGGTTTGCCATTGAGTTTGAGCAGAGAACGCATTTGAACGTAAGAACATAACCACTTTTGTCTTGGCAACATGGAGAGAATTACCATGGAGAGATTAGACAGCCTCGATGGGTGGATAGGTGGGTAGGTTGGTAGGTAGAGAGAAAGGAACACAAAGAAGCCTGAACAGAAGCGAGAGAAATGAGGCTACTGAAATAAAAGGTGGGTGTAAATGCCATTTCAGGGCTTTCCTCCGGTAGAACTCAGAGTGCTTAAGGAAAAGAGACATAAGGGTTTTCTCTACAAGGAGAGCAGCGAAGGCAGGAGGAGAAAAATGGTTACCCAAAAGGCCAGTGCTCGAATGAGGAGCAGGATCAAGACTGTGTGGCTCAGCCCCACAGCGCTCTATGAGAGAGCACTGAGCACATTTAGATGATGGGAGAGCTCCACACCAAAACAGGTGAGATATTTCTTTGTGCAACTGCTCTCTGAAAGCCCAGCACAGTAACTTATCAGGAGGGAGAGCGGTGGGGAAGTGCCACCGCCAGCAAACCGTGGTAAGATGAGTTGCTGTGCTCCACGATGGATCATCCCCCAGCTGTCCATTGCACTTTCTGCCTGAACCGCTGCTGTCTACAGAGAATGTCAGGTCCTTGGGGCCTCGTCTGCCTGCATCTCCCACATGATAGCGAGGGCCTGGCAAACACCTTCCCAATAAATTATTGTTATAGCAAGAAAGGGAACAGGCAGGGAAAGGGCTTTGCAGTGATCCCAGCCACATTCTGCCTCCAGAAAGCATGTGTCATGGGAGAATTTCAAGACGCTTCCAGGAGCCGAGGAGGCAGATGCAAGTTAGAAACCTTTGAAGGAGATGAATAGCAGGAAGCATCTCTAAAAGACCCACAACGGCATTACTGCAGAAAAAACAGCTGCAAAATGAGGTAATGACTCTTCAGTACTCTCCAATATGCTGGCACAAGTCTTCTGCGTTTCATCTTGCGATCTATCAATGTAGCATTAGAAGATCTTAAAGTGTTTACAAGTGGATGCAGGGTGAGTCCAGTGGCCTCCTGGGGATGCTGACCTCTCTTCTGCAAGAGGCACATCAAGGCAAAGGTTGTCCTTCTCCATGCACTCAGTAATAAAAGAACCAGACCCCACTGTGGGGTTTTTGTCCTTCTGAGAGTCCCCTCCTGGGTCCTCGCTCTGAAATTGCCTCCTGCCACAGACGGCTTTCTCCTCAGATATTAAAAAATAATTAAAGATAGAAACTAAGAACAGAGGAAGGCTGGAGGAGGAGGGCAGGAGAAGGGAAAGCCCTGTCTCATTGTGCCCCTCAGGGGCCAGTACAAAATCACTGCTGCTCAATGCACAAATGACATCCTGATTTGTAAAGGACCTGAGTTGCCTCTCCCAGTGCAGCACAACCCTACAGTGCCATTATGTCCCCCGCTCCATCCCTGTCCCACTTCAAGGGGGTGTAATCTGCTGTCATCCAGGGCAGGATTGATCCCACCTAGAATGAGAACTCCATCGGCACAAAGCCTCAGAGGGGACTGACTCAAGCAAGTGCCTCTTCTTTATATAAAAGAGAGCATTCTGCATGCAGGCAGAGGCAGGATAGACGGAGACCTGTCAAAAAGTGATGCATAGGCAGCTAAGTGAAGCTCAAGCATTCATAAAGAAACAATGTTATCAAAGATGAATAGCTTGAAAACTGCTTTTAGGAACATTTACACAGGGTTTCACCTCCTGGCAACACAAACGTCAATGCTGCTCTGGCAAGCTGACTCATAGCAGAGCAGGAGAGCGCTGCGGATGGCTCACGCTTGTTCTCTCCTTCCGCACCAAGGTCTATGCAGAGGTGTGTGTGTGTGTGTGTGTGTGCAGAGCTGGGGGTGCTGCACTGAGGGATCACCCTAAACTGGCTGAGAGAGGAGTTGTTTTCAGACTCTTTGCCATGCTTTATTAGCGTGGAAATTCAATAATCTCATTAATTACAGAAAATAATGTAAGGTGGATCCGCCGGGCTCCTGAACAATTTGAGCTCTCCTTCTGTGGGTAATTGCCAATGACATGTCTGAGAGAAATATCACAATGATACATAACAAAGGGCAGCGCAGCTTTACAGCATAGATCTTGTTGCTATGGGAACTTGTCTTTGCTCCTATCCTGGAGTTAGATGATTTATGTATGTGCAAGAGTTCCTTTATTTTAGGGCTTTTGCAAAAGAGAAAAAACCCTATCAGATCTCTATCCACATTTATCCACCCGGTTATCTATCCATATCTTTATTATAATTACCTGTCTATTATAATCTTTATCCATTGCCTCATTCTTCCAAATATTCCACTCACTGTCTACTTGTGGGGGCCAGGACATAAGACAAGCTGTGGGAAGAAGGAAACGTGGGCATCAGTTACTCTTTGTGTGTACTGCATGGATGTGACTGCTGTGGAACAGTCAAGCAGTGCATTGTAAGCCCCTGCTGCCCTAGTGATGCTCCCCGTGCCCACGTGCAGCAACGCAACAAAAGCATCTCCCTTGTTTCCAAAATTAAAGGGAATGGTGGGGCTGGAATAACCCTCAGATCTCACTCCTTGTGAATGGTCACAGAGTATGAGGGACTCCTATAGCTGCGCTGGGCAATGAAGGTGGAGTACGAGGAGGAAATGCTGACAATCCTGGAATGAGCATCCGAATGATTGCAGTTGGAGCATAACTCCCATTAAGAGACCTCTTTAGCCTGTTTATCTTGCATAGTAAGTGGCTTCCTTGGCAATGTTTGGCTAAAAGGTGGAAATACAACATCTCAATTCAAAACCAGGCGGGATTTGGCTGCAGCTTTTTGCTGCCTTTGCATTTCATGACTTGTTAGCCATTTCCTGGGTCAGGATGTAGCTGAGTTTAATAGGAGGTCTTCTTTCTGTGTGGTAGTTTGGGTGCTCCAGTGGGACCATATAACCTAACTGTGCACCAGTGAGAAGCTACTGAAAGCTTCACACTCCAATTTGAATATCTTGCAATCACCAGAGACCCATCAAAGGAGATGTTCAGATTCTGGTGTGCACAAGGATTTACATGATTTTGAGACACAAAGCTGTTCCTGAGAGCTTCTACCTCGAAATTCCTTTCATTCCACATCCTCTCCAGTTACATGAAAACTCCTTTAAACATGTGCATGTGTTTGTGTAGGACATCGTGTGCAACAACTCACAAGTTCAATGCATGCGAGATGTGGCCAGCAGCCACGTTCGGGTCCAGATTTGTCTTTAAATCAATCAAAACGAGACCCTGGGAAACCACCTGGCGCTTCTGTTAAGTCACAACAGCATCTAAAATGCAGGAGCGTTCTTGTTTCGCCATATGCTGCAGCGCTTCTCAAGGCTATCATTTTACCGGAAGAGCGAACATGATGCCCATGACTTTTGTTCACTCGATGGCTGGAAACAATTGTCTGCTAAAACGTAGCAGAAAGTCGGTGCTTTAAATTTGCAGGGGAAAAATAACCACGTGAAGCACTCGATCTTGAGCAGAAAGTGAGTGAGATTCCATATTTATGAGCGTTCTCTTTCAGCCTGGCAATTCAGTGATCAGTGAAACCTCCCTGTTCGGGGAGCTGATTACGCTCCTGATCTAATCAGTTCCTTGCTGCATGGAAGCCTCTACCTATAGACCTCCCGCCTGACTTTCCCCCCGCCCACCTCAGCCCAGATGGGGTTGAAGCATCACTCTGCCTGCTCCCAGATGCTGAATCACGAAACGGAAGCAGCGTGTGAGGTGACCCACGACAAGTCAAGCCTCGTGGCGCCTGAAGCCCCCTCCTCGCGTGGATGGCACACTTGCAGAAACCACTGCCCTAATACATGCCGAAGATAAAAGTTAATCCCTTGGCACAGCTGATTGACTCTTCATAACAGGGCTCCTGCTCCTACCACGAGGCTGTAGCCAAGAGCAACAGCTCCCTCCTCCTCTGTTCCCTCCCTGCCTCCCCGGAGTTTCAATTCCTTAAAGCTAATCAATAGCCTTATTAATGTTCTAAAATCAATTACCCTAATAAAGCCTGGAGGGAGCCAAAGGGTTGCTATTCAGCGCTCACCTTTTATTATCCCGACTGTTTATTTCCCCATTGATAGAACTGTCTAACTTTATGACAGATTATGGGTGAAACTGCAGTACTCAACACACTTGTCAGCCCTAGAGATATGTTGTGATATTATTACTGTTTCAAGAGCCTTTTGCTTACATTTCCTGGTCGCACGGATGCTTTTAGAAAGAGTTCCCTGGCTTCAGTCTGCTGGAATATAATAGGGAGTGCTGCAGCTCTGTGCTGCACATCAAACAGGTAATAATCTGGTTTATCTATTCAATTAGAATATTGCCCTTGGCCAATGCACTTTGTTTATGCAGAAGGGAGTGCTTTGTGATCTGCAGTGAGATTGCAAGGTACATGCAGGGTGGATCACCTCGCGGCAATTCACAGCAGAAGGGGAGTGCAGAAGTATTGTCCCTAAAGCATCAGGGGAGAATGGCATTTCTCCTGCAGTTAATTCCCTCTTTTCCATATAGAAGTTATGCCAAGAGCCTGGAAGGAAAATGGAGAGAAAGACTACAATTCCTTGCAGGAGTGTGGCATCAGAGACACGTTCCTGCAGGAGCAGGGGCATGGGGAAGCATCATGGGAGGGAAGCAGCCCTAAATGCTCCTCGGTCTTCTGAGCACTGAATTCAATCCCTAGTTACTGAACATGTCTACATGTATATTTTAAGGAAATTCAAGCACATGGGGGTTTTTCTTCCTTCCTGGGCTTATTGATCAGCCATTTAAGAGCACAGAATAGAAGAGACTCCAGGTCAGGTTATCCTCTGAGATCATTCCAGCAAGGAGCTGAGGTAGGAAAGGAAATGAAAGTCTATAAATGAAGTCAGCCCTTCCTAAGTGCCCTCCGTCACCTTGCCTGCAGTGTCCCTCCCAGCCAGCAGCCTGCTCTGCTCTCCTTTGGATGAAGATGCCTGAAGTGCTTCTCTCTGACCATCCTGGGATGATGTAAGTACCTGCTACAGTAAATCCTTAATCCAAAAGATGACAAGTGAATGGGGAAGTTGCCCATGGAAAGACAGACAGGGGCCTTTCCTGCTTACTGGAGCCAGAAGAGAAAATGCATCACTTCCTTCTTTTCAGTTAACCAGTACCAGATAAGACCATTCGCAGTCATCCCACTGATGAGACAGGCCCCCTTTCAGGGAGATTATTGCTTTATTATGGAGTGAGCATTTGGCAGATGTCTTAATTGTACAGAATTCATTTCACATTATCAAGATTTCTGTCTATCTTATTTGCTTTAACATTTGTTAAGGGTGATTTGTCTCTCTCTAATGCTTAAGACCAGTGCAGTCCAATCAAGCAAATTGTCTGTAATTTAAAGAGTTCCTAGGGGATTCGTAACAGCAATAGGACCTTTTGGGTTTTCTTCTGAAAAAGAGAGGAAAAAAAACCCCCCAGAAAATACATCCTGTGCTAATGATTTCTCTCATCCCAGTCTTCTTTTATCCCAGCCTTTCCTGCCAGTATGCCCGTATAGCACAATTCCACATAAATCAGAAATGCACTGAAAAGTAGCATGAAAGCAGCGTCACAAAAAGGGAAAAAACCCTTGATTGAAGTTGTGAGCTAGCGAGAGGAATGTGAGCCCATCCGAATCTGAATTAATTACAGATTTTATTAGCATCTGATGGCACCTCAGGGAAAAGTGCTTTTAAAAAAGCCTCTCTCTGTTTTAAAGGCAAAATAGCAAGCAAAAGCATTTAAAGCCAAAAAATCCCACCACCACCACCGTTTGGAGGGTGATACAGCTCTCCTATGGCCGTACCAAATCACTCGTGATGGTGTGGACAAAGCCAAGCCAGTTGGGTGTTTTCTTCAGGAAGGAACTGGCAAGCCTATGCTGATCTGGGGCTCACCTGAGTAAGAAAGTCAATGCATTTTCCAACTGAACATCCTTCTTTTTAGTCTTTGCAGTGGAAGGGAGCCCTGAAAGCTCTGCAGAGCTGAACAGCCTCATGCCTGGGCCACACAGTGTCTGGGATCTCCTGTCCCTCCATGTCTCATCACATGAGTGATGAGCAAGAGTCTTGGTTGACATGGTCTAGTGTTAGGTTTCTGTGCCCTTGCTGGTTCGTAGATGATCTTCAGGTCCTTTCCAACCCTAACTATTCTATGATTCTATGAAGAGGATCAGTCCCCTGCTCTGCCTCCCCCTTACGAAGCATTGCCTCAGTTACATGGGGCTGAGGGTCCCACAGAAACAACCTCAGTTATGGAAAAGGGGGTCTGGGGAGCACTTAAAGGAGAGGAATTTACAAAACAGAGGAACCAAAGGGCAGCGTGTGTTGCTGGCTCCACCTGAGCGCATCAGAAACAGAAACGCTGCCAGATTTACACAGTGTTTGCCACTGAGCTGTGAAATCCAAGCCCCACTCCTTGGACGTGCTCTGCTGAGTGAAGTCAGGAGGAAGGAAGCGGGTAACTCCCCTTTCCATTCACCTCTCCCTTCCCTCCCCATCCCACTCAAAGCTCGGCTTTTATAACAAGGCATTTTCGTCCCAGGCAGAGAATAGATTCCCCCAGACCCCAAAGGCTACGTGCAAGACATAGACATCATGCTCACACGTCAGTAAGGGCTGGTGTTTGCTAGTGCGGCGATGCATTAAGGATAATGGCTAGAGCAGATCAGATGTTTAAAGAAAACCAACCTATGCATAATTTATCTGTCTCAAATAAAAGCCTGGGCTCTGTGGTACGACACTTAGCTGAGTCATTATATGTCATGTTCAAAGGTAGATGAAAGTAGATGTGTCACTAGAGATCTTGCTCAAATTTCCAGCATAGTCATAAGCAACCAGGAGGAGCAAGAGAACTGAAATGTTAGAAGACACTGCATAAGGTATGGCCTGGTACAAGTCTGCACCATTTCATGGGAGTCTGATTTGAGCTTTCAAAGCCTTGGTGTTGGGGTGTTGGCAGCTGAGAAGAACCAAAAAATGAGTGTATCCCATGTGGGGTGCGAGACAGGACATGATGCTCTTTGGACCAATGCTCTTTGGAGCAATGGACTCTTTGGAGTCCATTGATGCTCTTTGGAACAATGGACTTTGGAGATGCTCTTTGGAGCAATGGGCTTTCTGGAAAAGGAGGTTTTGGGAGCTGTAAGCAAGGAAACTGCTCAATGCTGACCACGTCCTGCGAGCTGGGATTTCAGACATGCTTTGCAAAGAAATAGAATCGCTTGTCAAGGCAACACCTGGTTCCATTGTCAAAATCTCCAAAAGAAACAGTTTCAAAGGGACAAATAGTTTGCTGACTTCTTGGGTCAAAGCACAGCAATAATCCGACCCAGCCCTGCCAGCAGTTGCCAGTCCCCTGGATGCACAGATTTTAAACCCTCACAGTGATTCATCCAACAATTCAGACTTTGACCTTCCTGCTTTAGACACGCGCTCCAGCAGCAGAGAAACAGGGGACTGCTATTTCAGCAAGACCTTCTTCAAAGCATTTCCCTCTGGATCCCACTCCTGCACTGTATTCAAGAGCCTTGACCCTTCTCGTCTCATGTGACTGATCCTGGCTTGGTGCAAGCGCAGCACCCCATGAGAGGGATGCTGATAGCGGATGTGGCAAAGAACCACTGTCCCTGTGAGGATGTGGAATGCATTTCCCAGTGGATGGGACTTGTGGTAGGCACAAAAGGAAGGATTAAAAAGGCTGATCTGTTTGAAATGAGTAATCCTTGTGAAAACCCCACTTTTCTTCCTTTAGTCAGGCGCAAAGCTAGACCAAAACAATCCTATCCACTAGTATTAGAGAACAAGGGGTAGAGACCTGGGAATTGCCATGCTGTGTTGCATGAGCTGAAGGGTCATAAATCAATATACAGATTTTTCCAACAAATCCTTGTGAAGAGAATCAAAGGAAAGGAGGATCCCTGCAGAGCCTAATCCTCAGCCAAACCAACCACCCATTCATGAAGCCCACGGCCCAGGCCTTAAAACTGCTGTATTAAACTGCAGAGGATAAACCCAACATGATAACATTTGCTTTTGTGTCAAAGGATCCTGGGAGAGTCTGTAGTTTGGAACAAAGGGTGGAAGGATAAGGAAGAGTCTTGAAGTTAATTGTTTTTATTATCATCTGCAAACCACACTTTTGGCATAAAAACTGTGATCTTCTTCGCAGCCGTACTTTTGAAATACCATTTTCATTCTTGCTTTTATTAGTAGTAATTTTTCCACTTTCCATCTTATTTGATTTCTGATTGTTCCCCACTTTAGTAGCCTGGCTTGTTATTCTATTATCTTCCTCAAGAGGCTTTTATATAGGCTCCGTAGGAGGAGATGGAGGCTTCAAGGGGGAGTTCCCCGCAGCAAACCCTTTCCCATTACTTCTTGTCTGCATTTCATGCTCTTATTTATTTTGGTAATAAACACACACAATATTAGGAGAAGCAAGAAATAAAGACCAGAAAATCTAGGTTTGGTTCAAGAAGCCTGAAAGTGAACACCTTTTAACATGCGAGGAGCCAGGATGGTGAATGAACTGTGATGCTGAGTTGTCGTGATTGCTTTGGTTTCCATGGGTCTAGAGGCTGCATGGAGAAGCAGTTTTGCAAACAACAAAGCAATGTCCTAGCATTAGTCTCAACACACACTTTGGGGGGTGTTCTTTGCTGTGGGTAGCTCCATGCCAGGATGGCTGGGCACATCTAGCAGCATTTTGCTATGGGGTCCCAGATGACCACAGTAACCCAGTCCCATGCTGGCTGGGAGAAGGTATCCCTGGGGCACAGAGATGTGCTATTCCTATTTCACAGCTTAAAAGCTGACACACAAATAGTTTATTTGTCTAATCTGAGGCAAAGAAAGAAGCCTGTGGCAGGAGTGGGGAGCACCCTCAGATCCCAGCCCCAGACAGATGGCCAAGCCAGCAGCACCACTGTTCCTTCATTCTGAGCTTTCAACAATGGAGAAGCATAAAATGAATTTACTTCTGCATACAAGGAGATGCTGGAGGGGAGATTTGTTTTCCTGTTCTTTCCTGCAGGATCTGCCTGGCTCTGCTGGAGGCTGAGCAAATGAGATAAAATGCTGAACCAGAGCTGCAACACCCACTGATGAGAGCTTTTCTTGGCCAGTGCTCATGGCCACCTTCATTTTCTGCAAAGAAGGGAGTGTCTGGTGCTTAGACACTAGAAAACATGAGTTTGCTTCAGAGCCTGATAATTTCCCGCAGCCTACACATACCAAGGGAGCAGGCAACCAACAAGTGATTTCCTAAACTTCCAACAGAGATGGCCTCTCAGAAGAGGATGGCATGCAGTCCTTTCTCCATCCCAAGCTTGGTGGCCTGGTGTCCATCAGTTGCTGTGGAAGCAAAACTCCTTGTTGCTGAACTAGCACTAAGGGCATCCCTATGGGATAACGCAACAGTCACTCACTCTCACATTTGCAGCTTCGCATTAAACTGTGACACAGACCCCATTGACAGACATATCATCCAAGTCAACATTTGAAGGATTCGTACTGCTAATGATCTCTGGTCCATGAAGGCAAACCTAAAGACTTCAGGCTATACAAACCCATTGCAGATGAGGAACCCAGCTGCTGATACAGCTGGCATCAATATAGCATTTGTCATGTAGAGTCCAAAAGAGATGTGTGTATAAAGCACGCTGCTGTTGAGAGATCATGTAAAAGTCAAGGGGCGTGCTGTTTACGGAAGCTTGGTAGGGAAATCTCCCTCAGTCCTCCTCAGTGCACAGACAGCCCAGCCTACCAGGACTGAAGAGGTTGCAAATGCACACTTGATAACGCACAAGATTCCCTCCAGCAGGGATAACGCTGTGGGATTACAGCTACATGGAGGGTAACAGCCACAGAGAGGAATAGGAGATGCTGGTAAAAGCAGGATTGGAAAGTAAAAGCAGACTTACCCTGGGCAGGGAGGCAAGAGCAGATCCAAGATGCTAAATTAAAGGTATGTGAATCTTCAGGGCACATAAATAAAAAGGGTGGCAGATTTCTGTCTCAAACCTTTTCAGAGCGATGGATGCAGTATATGAGGTGGGGGGCTGTAAATGCATCTCCTCCATCTCCTCAGGGCTCCACTGCTGCTATCAAGCACCTCCAGGGAAGCGACCACTTTGATTCCAGGACCCTGGCCAAATACTTCAGCTTCACTGGATAGCTGAGATGTCAAAGGACCTTACTGGGAAATGCCTTGGAAAAATGAGCTTGAACAGACTGAGGTACATTGTAGGCCCAAGGAATGGAGCGAGGGAAACTAAGGCAGGAACCGGCTCACTTGGGTAGAACCCAAGGGAAGGCAGAGATGTGCCAATCCAAAGGGCAAGACAAGGGCACAATTAAAAACAGAGAAGTAAGGGAGGTGGTTGGAGTCCAAGAAACCAGTTTGTAAAGCCAGGTGGCGGCTGTGGCAAGGTTAAAAGAGGAATAGATCAGGTCTGAAACAGGGCTTGAGGAGGCAGAGATTTGATACTGGATTGCAGGGAAATTAGACTGCCTGGGGCAAAATAGTCTTAGGCACAGGAATCTACAGCAACACCGTGCCAAGAGCAATTTTGAGCAGTGGAAGGGCTGAGATGGATGCTGGAAAGCCTGTCTCCTCCGAGCTGGTGTGATTGTGCGCCTGCTCCTATTTGACCTCCTCCCACCTGGGACCCGTGAGGCTGTGTTGCACCATAAGACTGAATCAGGCCCAACAACATTTACTTGCTTGGCACAGAGAAGGGATTTTGGAGGATTGGTTAGCTAATATTTGCACGGAGCCTTAAATATGTCAAGGGCTTGGTTTAACAAAGCTTTCCACTGCTGTACAGTGATCTGCAGGTAAAAAGAAGCAGCAGAATATGTTGGCAAACAGGGTTTTAGCTTGCTGGGTTACAGACCTCTTATCTAGTTTGTAGGCTGGTATTCGGGAGCCAGGTTTGAAGATAAACAGTCAAATCTGTGTCTGAAAGCAGAAATCACAACAATTAAAAAGGCAGTGGTGGTCTTCCAGGATGGTGTCTGAGCTTTCCTTCCCCCAGGATGATGCAGGGGTCTGCCCTACATTCCCATGGCATAGCTCCAGACCAGCCCTAAAAATCACAGCCTTGGAGAGAGGACAGTGCTGGGGTAGAGCACAGCAACACCAGGCTATTCAAAGCTTCTTGGCTCGCCTTTCTCCATGGCAAAGCCAGGCTCCTGACCCGAGTCGCTGCTATCTGTCTCCACACTGACAAACCTTCCTGAAACAACCCAAGCTTCAAAGTTTGCTGGGAGCCAGATTACTTCCCCAGCACTTCCCAGAGAGACTGGGCTAGTTAAGAGGAGAGATGTCAGCGCTGTCATCAGAGGGCACGGAGTATATCTCACAGGGGACTCCTTAGTGGGGAAAGCGAGAGGGAAATCTGTGCCTTTCTGTCTACAGGAAGAGATGTTGAGGATCCGCTTCATCCCCTTGTCATCAGAGGGAAGAAGGGGTATGGGAGAGAGAAACAAAGCTGGTAATTAGCTTCCTTGGCTATCCCAAGATGATTGCAGTTCAAAGTGTTTGGTCAAGCCCTTGCTACACATTCTCTAGCTGCACTAGACAGCACGAAAGCGGACGAATGAGTGAGAAAGCAAGTGAACTGGAGACTGCATCTCACTGTTAATTAAGTGTCTGGTGCTTTGAGGAGCAATCTCACCAGCTGCCTCTGGATGGAAGACGCACTTGCGAGCATTAGGAGCGGGTCCTGTAAGTAGCATCTTAATAAAAGCAGCACATTTCATCAAGGAAAAAGAACAAGGAGAGGAAGATGAAAAGAAGAAATTAAGCTTAGTGTCTCATTTGTAAGGCTAGAAACTGGCCCAGAAACCCCAGGAAAGCAGGTTGGGCTAAGGCTCCATTTCCGTGGGGGAGAGCTGACAGGAGGTGTCTGGCTGGGCAATGAAACCAGGTTCATTACAGGCAGACCCACAAGGGCATTCACCTGCCTGATCCCACATAGGTGTTGAGCACTTGTGCAAATCAGTGGAAATTCAGGATAGAGTCATGGAATCCCAGCCTGGTTTGTGTTGGAAAGGAGGACCTTAAAGCTCCTCCAGCTCCAACCCCTGCCATGGGCAGGGACACCTTCCACTGGAGCAGCTTGCTCCAAGCCC
>WYDI02023415.1:0-10090 GCA_009867235.2 Psittacus erithacus | reverse complement strand
TCCCCAGCATCCTTATAGGCCCCTTTCAGATGCTGGAAGGCTGCTATGAAACGTCTGGAAAGCACTGTCAGTGATGCCCTTTCACCAGAAACTACCTCCTGCCTGGCTCAGAGTATGTGCCTGGAAGAAGAATCAGAATCAACCGGACTGGAAAAGACCTTCAAGATCATCAAGTCCAACCATTCCCCAAGGCCACCACTAATCCATGTCACTAAGGGCATCATCTAAACAGTTTGTGGTCGCTTCCAGGGACACTTTTGTGCACTGGTGTTGCCATGCTGCATTGCTCAGAAGAGGCTCTGCCTTCTGCAGTCAAGCCAGAGCCAGATTTTGCCCTTACCTGCGCTGCAGAATATGGAAAGCTCCTGCCCACTGCAGCCTTCCAGCTTCCCCTCTCACCTTCCGTTTGCCAACACTTTTCCCTCCTCATTGTCACCCGGGGCTGAAAGGATTTAAGGTTTTATGAGGCTCACGCTGTTTAAGAAGTGCAAAGGGAATTTCAGTTGATAATCAGAGTTTCCTCTGCGCTGGTGTAGGTTTAACCAATGCGAATAGCTGCAAAGCATCGCAAACTGTTCTGTTGCTTGTGTTTAGACCTGACTTAAACAGCGCTTCAGAGCATTTCTGAACTTGAGAGTAACACGCTTGGTTCCTGAAGAGCAAAGCCAACAGTCCCCATTAAGGAAGACGACAGATGTCCAGAGGACACAATGAAGCAGTTCATGGAAGCAGTTCAATTGCTGCTGGAATTCTGCTGTCTGCACCAGTCGCACTGCTTTGGTGACCTCCAAACTCTTCTAAGGACATTAAAACCACCAGAGCCAGCTCTACTCAGACAATATTTAACATGAAGGGAAACAGGTTCAAATGGAATGAAAAACAGAGCATCAGCAAATTGCGGCAAAGCACAGAATCTGTTCCCAGAATAATGAATGCATTCCGGCTGCATCAGCTGTGTGCATCCACGCAGTAGCCAGCCATATTCAATATTTTTAATGTATAGAGCCGTATTTCGTCTCCAGCAACAGACTAATGCTGTAATCTCTATATTAAAACCCAGGTATTTTCCAACAAGAGAGATCCATCTCTGAACAGTTCTGATGGAGCTCCTCTTTCCTTTTATTCTGGTACAGGGAAATTCACCTACAAGTTCATGGATTCTTATATGATCTCTTACGTCAAATGCTCAGCCTTTTCTGCCCCAACTTGGACAACTAATAGCAAAGACCTGCTTATTCCCCTCTCCTCATTCCCTAGATATGGTTATACCATGGAGAAAAAGGCCTGGTGATTCTGTACTCCTGCATCGTTGAAGGAAGAATTCCTCGTTAATGTGTTTTGCTGGAAAGCTGCCTTTGTTCTTGGCCAGCTCAGAGGACAGGCAGAAAGGACACACAGATTTCTGGTTGTGGATGTAGCTATTCCACAGTGTTTTGCAGTTGCTACTCTTATGTTCATAAGCAGTTAGGAAGGAAAGCTATGCGGTACAATCAGGCTTTTATTTTATGATAAGCAGGGACAGAAAACAGTGTGTTTTCCCAATGAGAAAATGGTGGGCACAAGCTTTCTGAGCTGGAAATGAAAATAAAGAGCATTCCCATGAGTGCAGTCTGGAACAACACCCATCAGTTTAAATCCAAGAGGAAAATAGGATGGTCTCCTGGGTGTCTGGAGCTGTCTCAAACAAGCCACCCATCCATTAGTGCTGGTTATTTGCTTCCCTTTTCAACACACAGATGCAGTTTTATCAAGCACAGTAACAGAATTATTCACTCTGCAGCTCCTGCCTCCAAATCAGCCGCTGTGGCCATCGCCATGAGCTAACTCATTCAAGAGCATCTTTGGTGATCCAGGGGGAAGAGGGCAGTGGTCCTGCTCAGCTCCTGCCAGGGAATGATCTGCAACAGCAAATAATGCATGTGTGAGGCTGGGCTTGCATTGACCTTCTTCTTGGCAACCCCATCAAACAGGGTAAGGACTGGTCCAGAAGATTGCACTCCTTTAATACCTTTAGAGGGTTGTGATCCAGAAAAGCCACCCTGGATCTGTGCTCCATGCTGAACCTATGTGGGATTGTGGGCTTTGGTTTTAGCAGCTTGTCAGGCAGGCTGCTTTCCCTAGCGCAAGAACTGCTTTTTAAAGGAATCTACAAGGCAAATACCTTTTGCCTCCCCTGTTCTGCTGACAAAGGCAACGCAAATTACTGGGAAGGCTGGAATACAAATGGAGAATGAAAATAATTAAACCCCTCTGCTACCAGCCACGCTGGGCCTGGCTTCCTGCTCTAGCATTATACAGTTAGAGTCAGCAGGAGCGGAGCTGCCTGTAAGAAAGACTCTCAGGGTTATCTTAAATAGCTCTAATGTGGCTGATGTCTTTTGTTATTTCTTCTACATACCAGCAAATGGCCCTATGAACCTGTCCTCTCAGTTCAGCACTGTCTGTGCATGGAGCTACACTCTGGAGCCCCATGTATCTTATTGACCCCATGCTAGCAACCAAAATACACCTTGCTAAGCACAGGTATGTGCAAAGCACTGCTATGGTCCCAGAAAGACAAATGGACAGTTTTGGTGGGCCCAGACACTCATTTCGTGGTGTTGGAGAGCTTTTTGGGTGTACAAACATGAAGGTTAATGTTGCTGGGGAGCACCTAGCAGGGAAAAATTCCTGCATATTTTCTTTGCATCTTCTTTTGAATGAGTGGATGTAGCAGCCCTGAAAGAGGTGAATATGAGTTCAGACTTAAGACAGGAATCCTGAGGGCAGATACCTTGCTGGATTCCCCACTCAGCTCTGCCAAGGCTTTTCATTCCTGACCTGAAATGGCCTGGTTCCTGCACAAAGGCTTAACTCTACTTCGGCTCCTCTGTGCTTGATTTCAACAACCTTTGGCATCCCTTACATCAGCTCTGGAGCATCCTGACCAGCAAGGTGTCATAGACCACCACCACAGCTATGATTAAGCCACCTGTCTTCATCGTCTACAGACACAGGGTGAAGCACTTGACTTATGAGCTTTGCAGGTCTGCCTTATCCTGGAGACCTCCTGATCCAGGATGATTGAAGATATTATGCATATGACAGAGGAAGATGAGTGAAATCACTCAGCTGGATATGACTGAAGCAGACATGAAGCCTGGTCTCCCAAGATGAAAGTTGCTCACATGTGAGCCACTTTCTGGAAAACACTGTTGTGGGAGGATTTTCCAAGCACTTGGCACTGATTCCCCTCTGCTCCCCTGAAGTCTGTGGGATCGCAGCCCTTGCAGGAGCAGAGCTTTACCCTCAAGAAGTGTTTCAATATTTTTGACTGATGAATTTGCACATTATATATGTGAAGCCATATGTGACTCTGTCGGAACCGCTCCAGTTTCCTACCCCTTGCAATGTGTTGTGCTGCTTTTAGCGCACAGAAACATACGCCTCCTATCACTCATATTGACATGCCATCAGTTTGATTGGACTGTTTCTCAACCGCTGGAGACGGGAGCAGCTCTGCTCAAGACAATGGGTTTCTCTGATTTATACCAAGTCCAGCTTTTGCGTAGAATGATTAATATGTTCAAAACAGTGCCACACTGGGGTGAAAACAGGGCTGTGGCTTTGGTCCCTTTTTCTTTCAATACAGACGCCTTCCAGACCTGTTTGCTGTGTTCAGCTTGGACATTTCAATAGCTTCTTTCCATGGAGAGAAAGCCTATAGACTGAAGGCAATGGTCTCTCTAAATTGTTGGTCTGTCTTTGGTGCTCTATCAGGAGCTCTTTACATAGCCATAGGAGTCCTGGGTACGGAGCCCTGCACAAAACACTGTGCAGATATGATGTGGAAAGAAAATCACTGTCCAGAGCTGTTATCATCAGCGTGCTCAGCATCCTTACACAGGTAAGCTTGGCTCTGCACCCATCTGTCAAAACAGGCCAGAAGTTCAGATGCCAGAGGGAAGGTGCAGTATAACCTAACAGAAGAGAGCAGAACAGAAATCTAGAAAGCTACTTATGGCCATTAATAGTGTTCTTTTCTCCCCTGTGAACAGAGGCACGGGAAATAATAATGGGCTCTATGCTTGTTAGCAGCAAAACACTGCCACCAAATTTGCTCCAAAACTCCTATCCTCTGTCATGCAGTATCCAAAAGAAAAAGGCAGAGCAGTTCAAAGGCAAGAGGAAGCCCAGGTTCAACTTGCTGAGCAGAGTTTGATACCTTTGAGTCTCATTAATATTTATGTAGGTTGAGAGAATCAAAACTCCATGCAACAAGCATGGAATATATGTCCTCAAAACTCCACTCAGTGTGGAGACACACACGCGCACGTCTTCCTCTGTACAAGTCAGCAGCACTTGATGCTTTACAGTTCTTATCAAATCACTGTGCCTCAGTCAGAGCTACACCTCATTTCCCCCTCCCCATAAATATCTTACGATCACATAATGTTTTAATAACTTCACAGGAAAATTGAAAATAAGGCAAAGACGACAACTTATGGATATAAATTTCAACAGCCCGGGCTTTTTTTTATGAAGTCATTAAATGCTTGGAATTGAACAAAAGGGAGGCTCATGGCTTTGTTTAGCAGCGAATTGGAAATACGATGAAGTCCATAACTCTGGGAAAATAAAACCAACTTTGCCCACTAATTTCCCTTCCATTAGGCTCTACAATTCAACAGGCAATGATACGTTTTTAAGAGGATCAGTAGACATCTTGATGAATTCCCAGCCTGACCATTGACAGCGATTTCATCACATCGCTTTCATTCATAACTACTTTAAGCAAATATGCTCTTTACTGTGATTGATGGGGAAGGAATGCATTTCAGCATATATATGAGGATGCTATGAAGAAATAAAGCCATTTTTTCAGCTTACCTTCTTAATGTGAGTCTGCTTTTGTCTTAAAATTAGGGACTAAATGTTTACGTGGGCTGAGTTTGAACCTTCTATATCTTATTTGCTGGATCCCAGTTCTTTGTCCAAACCACCTCTTAACCCACTAACAGCAGCTCTGAACTTTGGGAAGTAAGGGCTGAACACAGCATCAGGTCTGAAACCCAAGTGTTAAGCTTCACAGATGGAAAGGACCAAATCAAACCCACCTCATCAGTAGACTTTGCATTCAGTTGGCACCCTTAACATCCCTCTGGGCTGGTTCATCTCCCACAGCTACTCGTCCTACATGATGGGCTCCAAAGCAATTTTGGAGCAGTTCACATGGAAGCAGGTGGCATCTTTGGGCTGAGAAGCTTTCCCAGAGCAGTGTGAAAGTCCATAGCACAAGAGAAACAGCAGCTGACAGGCTGGTGAAGATGCTCAGAGTGTGGAATTACAGAAGATGCTCTGCTGGTGGCTAGAGAATTCACACACTGACTTTTCATGGGAAGGAATACCAGCCACCTTAATAAAAAGAGGTGCTCCATGAGGCATAAAGGCATCATCACAGTGCTAATTCTTTCTAAGGCTGATTTATTATCTGCTAAACTAATAGATTAACAAAACAAAACAGTAACAGTGGGTGTGATGTGCTGGAAAGTCACCAACCTGATGAAGATTTACACGTAGTGATGAGAAGGGAGAAAGCCATCACTTTCCAATTCAACTCATCTGAACCTGCGCCAAGCACAACAAGGGAATTGTGAAGATCTGGTGGTGCATGCATAATCTGTATGGGTACGTGGTACCACGGTTACTGTGAGAAACACAACGCACGCAAGGATGCTGCATTGAATACAGGTCACCGTGCAAACAGTGAGAAAAAAACAGTTGTGGAAGTTGGATAGTGCGAAGCCGAGGATAATGAGGAAGCCTTTGTGTTTGTTTGTGTCTCCATGTGAGCTGGACATATGCTTGCAGGGGGTGTTACAAAAACAAGCTTCATCTGACAGGCTTTTTATACTCCCATTGAAGTACGAAATTAGGCCTGCACTTGAGCAAAGAACTCACCTTCCCCTGAATAGCCTTAAGAGAACCAGAAACACAGGAGAATGGAGAGCTGGTTTGGGATACTGTGAGCAAAAGACCTCGATCCTACATCAGCCACTCTTGCTTCCACTGTAGGCGAGACCCTCAAAGCCCCTCCAGCCCCTCTTACTGCCCTTTCCCTTTCCTTTCTCTTGACCTTCAGGGTGGAAACACCACACAAGTGGTGACAGCATCTTATTTCAAGCAAATGCTCCCTGAAGTTTTATGTAAGGGGTAAAGACCCCAGTCTGAGTAGCTTGAACAGTCCTTCTTAGTAAAGTGGCTGCTTGAAGTGCAAGCAGCTTGGGCTTAGACACAGGATTACAAGGCAATGTCTCCTCCTATGTCAATTGGATCAATTTCTCTCTCACTAATTTGTGATCAACTTTGGGGAAATTTTAGCAAGGAAAACGGGCAAGAAGAGGCTTCAAGCAGCTCTCCTGTTGCAGAAGGCAGGGTGGGTATGAGCACACAGTGCTGGTGCTCAGAAAATGGCATCTTTTCCTCTATCCCCCTTCTTCAGCATCACAGCATCTCCCAGCCGGATACAGCAGAACTCCAGACTCTCCAGGGGAATGGACCTTCTTATCAACCAGCATCATGACTTCCCAATGCCCCACACCTCCCATCCCTGTTTGGGCAGCCCAGCTTTACCTGAAGCATTGCAGAGAAGCTCAACAAAACACTCAGCACAGCAGCTGAACTTTTTGAGGTAGCAGCTAGCAAGATCTCTATATAACGCAGGTGAGACACTCGTGATGTATCTACCATATTCAGATATATAAAGCAGCTCTTTCTCAGGCTATTTGCTGATAGGTCAGTGTTGCCGTCTCTGTTACCCACCCTTAACTGCTTTGAAACACACACTGGCATTTGTCAGTGAGACGGATGTTATGTCGCTCAGGCCAGAGATGTATAGTGGGCTGGAAGACCACGTAAATCATCCTAGAAGCAAAGGCAATGTCACGTTGTTTTCTCCTTGACTGCTGTCAGTAGGGGTTCAGATGGGAAAGGAGGTGAGCACCTGCACATGTACATGTCGAATAGGCCATTTTCCCAATCCCAGGCTTGGGAATTACAGGCTTGATAGGGCCAAATTAATCCATCATATGGAAAAGCAGATGAAGACTAAGAAAATAATCCCTTATTAATCAACAGCTGATCTCCTTAAGCAAATCATTGCCAAATGTAGGAGCTGGGGTAGCACTGGGAGACCCAGTAGGGATTACAGCAGCAGTTTTATAGCCCAGAGTGCCACCAGCATGAACTTAATTTACTGAGCCTTTAGAAGGAGGAGGGTGAAATCGGGCTGTGGTACAAATCATGTTAGTACTGCAAGTTTAGCTTGCCAGACACAAATATCCTTCAGCCAGGTAGCCAAGTGCTATAAGCTCACGTATGTTCAGACTGCCATAGACCTCCAATTTAAAGCTTCCATTTGGCTCAGTGGGAATTAATTGTTAGGTTCTGGCTTCTTGTGGTTTTTCCTTAATGTCAAACACCCATCCAGTGAGAGCTGTAAATAATACCCTCCTAAGGGTAAATTGTGAGCTCATTGCTTGCTTAAGTCACGTTGAGTGAGAATACTCCCTAGCTGTGCTCTGTGAATCAAAGACGGAGCATATGCAATCATCTGAAGCAGCAGCAGCAGCTGCAGTTCCCAGAAACCTTTGGGAAAGCTGACACAATCACTGATCAATACCCTCTCCAGGTAATTGATGAGCCATGGAGCCGAAAGGGAAAAAGAAAGAAGAAAAGCAAGAGGCTATCAATAAATAATCTCAGTTAGGAAACCATGGCCTGAGGAGAGGGGCTTGAAGTTGAAGGGAGGATGCCCATGCCCAGGAAGAAAAATGAGGATTGAAAAGAGGAGCATTTGCAGATTCATGTGTCTTTTGAAGATAACGGGCACAGCAGAACTGAGTGAGATGCGATGATGAACCCTGGAGAGACTGAAACCAATGGGTCCTAAAGGCAAACATCCACTCGCTGCTACTGAATTGCTGCCCAAGACTCTTATCCTGACCCTTTTTTACTCCTTCCTCAGCCCCTACCCACACTTGTATTTCTTCTAGCAAAAAAAGCATCAGGGAAGTTGTGGTCAAGGCTAAGGGCAGGGAGTTTTGGGTTGCTACCCTGTCTATGCCTCTTCTGTGACCTTGTGTGACCAGCTCAGAGGCTGAGTGCCCCATTCAATGAAGTGGACTTCTTCCACCTCTTCTGAAGGGAGCCAGAACTCCCCAGGGCAAAAAGCATCTTTCTAAGGATTTACATCTCACCTCTCTGTGGGCACATCCCCTGCAGCTGGACTATGATTGCAGCACCCTGAAGTTAATCCCTCTGCTCATGTTTGGATACAAGATGCTCATTGGCACTGGCCAGAGCTCCTGTGTAAATACTCAGGGCCAGAGCTGTTTGATCCACTGCAGCTTTGTAGCTATCACTTAGGTGCTAGGCTTTCACTGCTGGGTGACATGGGCCGAGATTAGAGCCTTAAATACACTGGTATTACTTCAGTCTTTTGCAATACCAGCACTAAGTAGCCTGATGCTATTAAAGCGGTGGATCAGCAGAGCCCAGTTCGAGATAGAACACATAGGACTCCCTTCCAGGGGTTATCAGATCCCTCTCCCTCCCACCATACCTGCCATTCACCCTTTAAATAAGGAGCTCTGCTGTGATGCTTTGCTCCTTTGGTGAAGTATGCTTTGTTTGTCACACACTGCTAATGCAGGAAGATGCAGAATGGGACTGAATCACCCTGTAGAAGGGCTGAGCCCAGAGTCCACCTCTGCTCCAAGCTCCATGGCGCATCTGTCCTGTCACTCCTGCTTTGAGTCACTTCCCTGCAGATGTCACTATTTCACCCCTCAGAAAACAGGGCAATATTTGTCCTGACTCCTGTCTTATCGGTATCAGGAGGCTTCATAACTGACAGCCAGGATAAAGATGCTGGAAGGGGCTCTGAGCCTGTTGCTGTTATTGAGCACTCGGGAAAGGCTGTTTTATCAGCTGTCACATGTACTAAAGACAACACCCTTTTGGCCAAGGAGCTGACGTGCATTTGTGGCTGATCTTGGCCTTTGAAGGGACTATTTCTGAGCCGCTGATTAGGCTGCATCCATCTGTCTGTCGGGTTTATAGCAGGAATCAGCGCAGTGCTCTACCTGGTTAACCCCCTGAATGCAGAAGCCCAGTAGTTGCTATGGGAAGGAAAAGATGTGTTTGCATGTGTGTGCATGAGCATAGAAATAGGGAAGGGGGAACAAGGGTACCCCTTTGAAACTCCTTCTTGTTCTTGCCTTTGATGTGATGGCAGGGCTGGGGCAGACACACACAACTTTGTTGCTTTGATAAATCCATGCCTCACAGGCAAGATTTCAAAGGGAATTTTCAAGCACCTTCCCTCTCCTTTCCTGACGAGCCTGAGCAGGGAAGGGGGGAAGACGGGTGGATGTGAAGTTGAGGTGTCAGCAGTGGAAGGAGCAATGTGATAACCATCAGCCTTGCAATTACTCTCAGCGCAAGCATGGAGGAAAGAGAGGCTCTCGCCTTGCTTCTGTGTTCCAGGTTGGTGGAAGATGCTGCACCTCTGTGGCCAGATGCGCAGACGAATGCTCTCATGGGCAGAAGAAACGCTATTCCCACCATTCTGGGGGTCTGTTGTGAGTTCTGGCCTGTCAGCACAGAATGCAGAGCCCTGCTGTGATTTCTATTGACTCGCCTTCTCACTCAGAGCTGCTAAATGAGGCTGGTGTCTCTTGTCCTTGGGAGCGGCACAGTTTTGCAGAGACCAGGAAGGAATCCCTGTGTATGGGGAGAGGGAGGCTTCCCTCTATCCACAGCCAGAAAATGAGATACTGTCTGGAGTCAGAAGCAGGATTTGGAGCTTATTAGTCAGAAAGAGTCTAATATAGGAGCTGGAGGCTTCCCAGGAGGAATCTGGCTTAAGAGTTTTAGTGTGACTAAAAGGACACACGCAGGAGGAGATTGTAACCTCTAAAAAGTTTGCACAGTGAATCACAGAATCATGAAATGGTTTCAGTTGGAAGGGGCCTTAAAGCTCCTCCAGCCCCAACCCCTGCCACGGGCAGGGACCCCTTCCACTGGAGCAGCTTGCTCCAAGCCCCTG